>JACJUY010004364.1:0-27126 GCA_014220935.1 Platorchestia sp. MABIK
GGGAATTGTAGGCCGTTACAAAGGCCCCAACACTGTTGGCCCTCATCTTCAAGTTCAAGTTCAAGTTCAAGAGAGGGCAGGGCCGCACTGGTCTTCTCCAAAAGTTGTGACCGCCCGAAGCATATTTACCCACATCAACACTTCATCTCATTATTTATGTTAAAAGAGAAATGTCGTGCTTGTACGTTTCACAGTAAATGCTCTCGGCCGTTCGATTTTCCATTCCTCCCCAGTTGCCTAGTGTTTTTCGTGACAACTAACGTCTCATCACGAACTAATGATTTTAGATGATGTTTGTAAATAAATCGGTACAAATAACTTAATTACCTTGTCTCTTTGTATTGGAATTATTCATCATAGGGATTTTTGTGCATCATATGGGTTTTAAATTGTCGATATGTTAATAGAAAATTTTATAACCAAAAATTTTTCGAGGGATATTTATGACACAGTATAATTTTATTATTTACTCATTCATGGTTAGAAACAAGTATCAATCCATACAAAACACCAACACCGGTTTTAAATACGATATTGCTACATCAGCAGTTGCATAAGTTTTAGGGTATTCTCGTGAGAATTTCAGGTAAATTCTTGTTTCAAATGTGATAACATTTTATGAAAAGCACCTGTACAGTGATGTACAGAATCATTTGCCGCAATTAAAATTTTCGAAATGTACTTCGTTCAACTTGTGTTAGGAAAACTAAAAGATCTTGGCATTTTGGTGTCCAGTCAGGTTTGTTAGGAAGAGAGCATGTTTTAGATGCAAATGTATAGAGTGCCTAAATTATTTGGTTGATTTTAAATGGAAATATCTAACAATTACAATTGTATGTGGAATGTGAAGATTCATTTTGTTTTTCTGTACTAGTTTAGAGTGATTGCTTTCTGTTAAACATTGTTGGTTGAAGGAAAATGTGGTGGCTCTTTTTCCTGACATCTATCACTTACTTCTAGGCCTACAGGATGTTCACAAATAAGTAGCCAATTTTAAAATGCTGTAGTTTGTAAAATATTAAGTTCAATATGCATTTTAATGCACTCACGGAAATTAAAAATTCCACTCCAAAGAATCACTAAAGGATCACATTTAAAAACATTTTGCAAGAATGACATTCTGCTCACCAATGGAAAATTTTTGAATTATTCAACTTTGCAGTTATAGGAACGTCGTAGATATAAGTGAAGGAACGGACACGTAAATATGCTGTAATACGGTATTGACATAACAATGGGTGTGGTTAGTTTTGGTAAGGTAATGTTAGGTTAATTAAATAAACTAACATAAAAAACCTAAAATAGCTTAAGGTAATAACTTACCTTAACTTACCTAAACCAGAGCTGTTCTTCTTCTGCCAAAAAGGGATCGTGATCCAACAATGCGGCGACTAAGCAACCGACCATATAATGTTTTTCCTAACTGAATGTAATTATTGTTATATCTCAAAAATAACACATCAGCAAGTAGAATGTCATTCATGTAAAACGTTATTAAATATGTTCCTTTAGTGATTCTTTGGAACAGAATATTTAATTTCCTTGAGCGCATTAAAATGCAAATTGACCAATATTAATGCTTCAAGGCTGAAATACTAGGTTTTATTCAATGTAACAAAATATTAAATTTTTTTTTTACAATTTGGACTATTTAGTATAGAGTAAGTTCTGTATTGTTCTACAGATGAGCAACAATGCAAACTGCTGTTCATGAACAGAACACTTTGCAAACAAATCAAAGGCACTGCAGTGTTACCAACGTGTTGAAGTTTATTTTCTTTCATGCCTGAAACCTATAGTAAAATTCATGGTCACTATGTATTTTAAGTGCTCACGGAAATTGAAAATTCCATTCCAAAGAATCTCCAAAAGAACACGTTTATAAACATTATATAAGAATGGCATTCTGCTTGCTAATGCGTCATTTTTGAGATCTAACAATAATTACGTTCAGTTGAGAATAACATTATATAGTCTGTTGCTTAGTTGCCGCGTTGTTGGGTCACGCCCACTTTCTTGGTGGGTCACACCCACTTTTTGGTGGGAGAAGATCAGTGTTGGTTTGGGTAAGTCAAGGTAAGCTATTTTAGATTTATTTATCTTATTTTAGATTAGTTTATTCCACTAACATAACCTAACCTTACCCGTTAGTCAATGCCGTATTACAGCATATTTACGTGTCAGTTCCTTCATTTTTATGTACAATGTTCCTATAACTTCAAAGTTGAATAGGTCAATATGTAGTTTAATCTGTTAACGGAAATTGAACATTGCGTTTCCAAAAATCACTGAAGAAACACATTTAAGAACGTTTTACATGAATGACATTCTGCTCACTGATGCGTAATTTTTGAATTATTTGTCCTTGAAGTTACACAAACATTGTATATAAATGTGAAGGAACAGACACAAAAATACTCTGTAAAACAGTATTGACGTAACATTGGATGAGGTTAGGTTAGTTAAATAAACTATCCTTAAATAAAATGCTCTGCATAACCAAGTTAGGGGCCTTGTTGATGCTTAACGGGAGTGAAGCCCAGAGAGTCTTTCCTGAAGAGTTGTTTGGGAAACATTAATCAACCTAAAATACCTTACCTTAACTTACCCAAACCGACGTTGTTCGTTTACCGCCAGAAAGTGGGCGTGTTCCGCCAAAAAAGTGGGCGTGAACCAACCATGTGGCAACTAAGCAACCGACTGTATAATGTTATTCCTATCTGAACGTAATTATTGTTATATATCGAAAATAACGCATCAGCGAGCAGAATGTCATTCATAAAAAGTGCTCTTGAATGTGTTCCTTTTGTGATTCTTGGGAACCTAATTTTCAATTTCCGTGAATGGATTAAACTACATATTGACTATTGAATAATTCAAAAATTACGCATTGGCGAGCAGAATGTCATTCATGTAAAATGTTTCTGAATGTGTTTCTTTGTGGATTCTTTGGAATGAAATTTTTAATTTCTGTGAGCGCATTAAAATGCATGTTGACCAAATTCATGTTACCTTGACAATGATTAAAAAATGATGTTGAAATGTCTTCAAATTTCATAATTTATTACATTCTTTTGCAAGTTTGGACAATATGCAGCTTAAGGACAGCGTCCCCCATACGGACCTTTTTTTTTATCATTGAACCTAGAGCAATGAAATTTGGTATATTGATATAAAATGCAATTAAGAATCGTTTGTCTTCAATGAAAAAATGACATTTTCTTCATAGAAAATGAAACATTCATAGAAAACGAGATTTGGGGGGGGGGGGTTTTCAAAATGCATCTCCTCTGACAGTTTTTGAGTAAAAGGGATGATTTTGGTATCGTTGGATGCGGAAAGACGTGTATATTTCAGGAAGTCCTATGTCGCTCACCAAATTTTCAGTGTTGATGAAAAAATTTTGAAAAAATTGTGAAATTTTTTTTTTTTTGAAAAATGTGCATTTATGAAGTCATAATTTTTGAAAAAAAGGTAATGGTAAGGTCACATAAGACTTCCTGAAAAGCCCTCAGTTTTCCGCACCCAATGATATCAAAATCATTACTGTAGCTTGAAAACTGTAGGAGGAGATGCATTTTGAAACCCCCAAAGTCCATTGTTTACATTGTTTACATAATAAGCAAAACAAAGAAACTTGAACAATTTAAATTAAAAATTTAAAAAAAATTTTGGTTCAAGTTAGACCTTTGAAATCATTATGGAGTAATACAGAGACATAGGAAATGGCATAGCAACGTCGCGCCATGAAGGAACAGCCAAGGGGGAGGTGTAACATGATAAAATACCACTTTCCCCTCTCCTCCCCCCATTTTTCAAACCCCCGTAGCGGGCGAACGAGTGAACGTACGAGTCTCATTTTTTCACAGGATGTAACTGACCTCATACACTTCCTATAGCAGCAATAATCTTTATTTCTCAAATGTTCTTAAAATCCTTCATTCCTATGGGGGACGCTCTCCTTAAGCCATTCATAGAAATTGAAAATTCTGTTCCCAAGAATCACTAAAGGAACACATTTAAAAATGTTTCACACGAATGACATTCGAGTTATTTTCAAATTTTTTAAGCTTTGAAATTTTTGTGTTCCATTGCAGTTCGTTAGTTGCGCGCTTGAGCTGTTAGAGTACGTTTGGGTAAGTTGTAATTTACTATTAGCCAACCCCACGGAGCCTGAACCCACTTCTAGGATCTTATAGAGAATAACACAATAAAGGTTATCACCTAAAAACATTAGTGGGACTGGGCTGATGTATTATTGCTTGCTGATGCATAGACGGAAAGATCAGTTTCAATGTGGCAGAAATCGAAGAAGGTGTCTGCGGCGGGTGTTCTCCGACCCTGTTTGAGTGTATCAAACATTATTATGAGGACGATTGTGCTAGTTTGAAAGCGTTTGTTGCGCACATAGTCTTCATTCGTTTCTAGGAAATTTCTATAGTCATTACTTATATGTTACTCAGGGTCGTCACTTTTATATGCGACGTCCTTATAACTTCAAAGTTGAGTAACTCAAAAATAATGCATCAGCGAGTAGAATGTCATTCATGTACGTTTTTAAATGTGCTCCTTTAGTGATTCTTTGGAGCAGAATTTTTAATTTCCATAAACGGCTTAAACTGCATATTGACTGCAAGTTTTTGTAAATGTTAAGAAGAACTTACTAATCAATTTTCACAATTTGGTTGCTTGAATCTTGGTAATTATATCAAAATAAGCAACTTTTATTCCATGCACCTTTGGGGGGAAATAAGTATTTAATGAGCTATAGCGGTATGTTAATTTCCATCTCTCATGGCAGTTATAGTCTTTGAAGCGACAAAAATTGTTACGTTCTTTTATGTTGTCATATTTTGGGTGGGTTACATTATCTAAACAATTGAGCTAATCTGCGCCTTCAGAGAGAAGACTTCATTCTATTCTTCGTCTGAAGATTCAGTTTCGGGATATACTGTGATCTCGTGTTTCTTCTCGGAGAGCGGCGAGTACAGTTTTGCAGTTTGGACGAAGAAATGAAGTAAGAGCGATTTTTTTCGTGTGCTTGTGATAAATAAATAGCGTGACAGATAGGGACTCAAAAAATGAAGGTCTCATTCCTGATCGCTTCACCCACTCTTTAATGTTTCTCCACAGTCTTTCTATTGTTTGAGTATGGATCGACGGATTTATTTTATCTACGAAATTCTCAGTGTGGTTTATGGCATGATGCATATACCCAAGCTCATGAAGGCAATTATATGCTTTCCACTTCTCATGATATATGATTGATCCAGGTAATATATACTTTTGAATGATGGGAAAAGCTTTGCTTTGTCTCTCATCCCAAACTATCCAGTCAGAGGTATTCAAATCGCCTCTTTGAGACACATTTTATCGCTCTAAACAGCCAGATTTGGCTCAAAACTTGATCTTTTGTATTTCCTGAGCACAAGTAGTGTCTTGTCTATTTCAACTTTAATTTGTTCTCCGTTGTTTGGCTTCTGATTTGTAAGCCAATTTTCAATTACTCTACTGTAGAATGAATGCCAATCAATAATTGTTAGTCTACTTAAATCTAGACACTCTTCAACTATTTGTACATTCCAGTATTGACTAAGAAAATGATTTTAAAATAGAAATAATTTTCCAAGTATCTACTTTTACGTCTGATAAAAAAGATCCCTTGTAATTCGAAAGAGTAGCCTCAAAATGTCCTTTCCTTTTTTCTTGGATTTGAGTAAGAACCACCGCACTTCCACAAATTGTGCTTTTCATTATACCAGCACAGGTTATTACACATTGGACATAGCATTTGCTGGGGTTAGATCCTATGATTTCTCAAAAATGAAATTGCATCATCATTTTTCTTGATGAATTTACCAATTGTCCTAAAATAATCTGATTCACACGAAACACAAGTAGACATCACCGCAGATTTGATGTGACTGGCGGCATGTGAATTTTTACCAGTTTTAATTGTTATACATAGCAGAAGATTACTCTAAAGTTTTAAATGTTATACGTATTGGATGATTACAGCTATAACTCCTTAAAAATTAATTTGCAATGAAAAGTGCATAAAAGAATAGTTTTTATTTTGATCTAATAACCATTATACAAGTATTAATATTCATGAATTGATTATTCCCCTCAGGGGGATACAACTATAGTATCTATCGGAATTGGCGCTCCCAGGGGGACTATGTGAGGGCCCAAGCTAGAGGTTAGGTAGGCTTTCTTTTTGTTGCAGTAGAATAGGATTTTGGTTTATTACGGACCACAGTTTTTTCGGTTCACTGCTGTCCTGTTTTTCAGCACCTACTACTTCCTTCTTCAACTTTGATCTTGTTTCATAATCTTCTTTACCAACTTACTGTTTCTATGCCCTTTCTGCGTAGATTCCGCGTTTCCTACACTCCATTCGAAATGGTGCCTTCCTCCTTCCTCTCTTTGGATCGCATTTGTTGCTGCGGGTAGGGAGGCTAAAACTAACGACTAATCTAATCTGAATTGATTATTGAACTCTCCTCGACATTCATTTGTTTATTCGAGCGCATTCCAGCCATGAAAGACAAAAATTAACATACCGCTATAATTTGTTAAATACTTATTTCCCCTAAAAAGTGCATAGAATAAAAGTTGTTTATTTTGATCTAATTACCATGATACAAGGAACAAAAACTTGGCATTCGGTTAGTACGTTCTCCTTCACGTTTACCCAAGTTTCAAATCTTCGTACAGATTTTGATACTCAGTAACACTATTTTGCACAGATTATAAATGGCTGCAACACTTTTATACATTTAAGGACAGCGTCCCCCATACGAACTTTTTTTTTATTATTGAACCTAGAGCAATGAAATTTGGTATATTGATATAAAATGCAATTAAGAATCGTTTGTCTTCTATGAAAAAGTGCAATTTTCTTCATAGAAAATGTAACATTCATAGAAAACGAGATTTTGGGGGGGGGGGTTTTCAAAATGCATCTCCTCTGACAGTTTTTAAGTAAAAGGGATGATTTTGATATCGTTGGATGCGGAAAGACGTGAATATTTCAGGAAGTCCTATGCCGCTCCCCAAATTTTCAGTTTTGATAAAAAAATTTTGAAAAAATTGTGGAAAATTTTATTTTTTTCGAAAAATGTGGATTTATGACGTCATAATTTTTGAAAAAAAGGTAATGGTGAGGTCACATAGGACTTCCTGAAAAGCCCTCAGTTTTCCGCATCCAATGATATCAAAATCATTACTGTAGCTTGAAAACTGTAGCAGGAGATGCATTTTGAAACCCCCAAAGTCCATTGTTTACAGGATAAGCAAAACAAAGAAACATAAACAATTTTAATTAAAAATTTTAAAAAAATTTTGGTCCAAGTTAGACTTTTGAAATCATTATGGAGTAATACAGAGACATAGGAAATGGCATAGCAACGTCGCGCCGTGAAGAAACAGCCAAGGGGGGAGGTGTAACATGATAAAATACCACTTCCCCCTCCCCTCCCCCCCATTCTTCAAACCCCCGTAGCGGGCGAACGAGTGAACGTACGAGTCTCATTTTTTCACAGGATGTAACTGACCTCAAACACTTCCTATAGTAGCAATAATCTTTATTTCTCAAATGTTCTCAAAATCCTGCATTCCTATGGGGGACGCTCTCCTTAAGAGTCATAAATTTATCTTGCATGAAGATTGTAATAATGTATGAAATTGAAACAAAGATTGAGTTACTTGTTTATTCATCAAAAATAAGATAAAAAAAGTGTGGCAGTAATACAAGCCTCCTATATCAAACAACAATGGGTTGCTAGAAAAAATTTCTGTGATATTCTTTCTTTTTGTTACAAAATTTCATTAATTAAAGACCATGACTTGAACTTTCATTAATTTGAATGTTGTAAAATAAGGAGGAAATAGAAAATTATTAAAACTGATGTAACCCTAATGCAAGTTTGCTCTCCTCTCCACGCTCTCACGTGCCATCATGCCTTCACCTCTCCATGCTCTCACGTGCCATCATGCCTTCACCTCTCCACGCTCTCACGTGCCATCATGCCTTCACCTCTCCATGCTCTCACGTGCCATCATGCCTTCACCTCTCCACGCTCTCACGTGCCATCATGCCTTCACCTCTCCACGCTCTCATGTGCCATCATGCCCTGTGTAGACTAAACCAGTAATGTGATCATTCTGAAAGAGAACAAGGCACTAGCATTTGCTCATCATCACACGTAGCTGTGTTTTAGGCCACGCAGTGAGGGAGTAATGAAACTTTTTTGTCAAATGATGGTTTGTTATGGAACAGGTGATTTGACGTGCAAAAACAAGTGTTAGGACTTGGAAACAATGAAGGTAAATCAGGATAAGCCACTACAAATAAAGCCCCATTAACAGAAATAACACAAAAATAAAAGTGCAGGTAGAAAGAAAATAAACAATACCAGTCCATTTAGCTTCCTCAAAATTAAACTTCATAGTAAAATAAGAAGCAGAACAAAATAAATCATATTGAGAATGAATTCATGCTAAACAAAGTAAATTCATTGACTAAAAATTGAACTAAGCCACTGATAAAATGGAATATGAATGAAATTAAACTCAAACCATTCAATAATAAATTCAAAGGAGTAACATGGGTTAAACTTAATTGTAAATATGGTCTTGAAATATAGCAAAACTGAAAACCTAATCTTTTTACCAAAAAAAGAAATGAAAGAACCAATCATCAAACCTAATAATACCTGTTGTGTGTTTACTTATATATTTATTTATAAATTTGTTTGTTGTCCGCTTCTCTAGAAACACAGGATGTCTGGGTTTGCTGTATCATGGGGACCAAATTCCTCAGTATAACATTAAAAGATGGCCTTCACATGCATTGATTTGTTTGACATTCTATCAGGATAGGTTCATTTAGGATAGGTTTGGTTAGATTAGGATATTATGGGTTAGGTAATATTGACAGAATTTTTCACGGGTCCATCTAGCTTAACGATGACATTGTCCGAGGAATTTTCATGTGTCCCTGCTACTACCTAACAATACCCATGTTTTTTTTGTTTGGAGTCTGCTTCTATCATTTCTCGGTCATGCTCATAAGGATAGCCATGATGACCATATCTGTGATACGAGTTTCACCATCACCAGTGCGCAAGTACAATGACATTTTTTATCACGGGTACTGATAGGATAGATGTATTTGTTAGTCATCCATGTCTTGAGAGTTTATTTGAGAAAGGTATTGAGTCTTCTCATTTTTTATGGGCCAAGCACACTAGTCTAACCTAATTATACCCGTCGTGTGTTTATTTATGCATTCATTTATATATTTGTTTGGTGTCCGCATCTTAAGAAACATAAAATGCCCGAGTGTGCGGTATCATGGATTCCGAATTCCTCAGTGTAACATTGAAGGATGTCCCTTACATGCATTGATATGTTTCTCATTTAATTAGGATAGGGTCTCTTAGGATAGGAAAGGTTAGAATAGCTTAGGTTAGCATAGGGTAAGTAATTTTGATGAATTTTTTTCATGAGTCTACCCCCCTCAGGGGGATTCAACTATTGTATCTATGGGAATTAGTGCTCATAGGGGGAAAATATGGGTGCTTAAGCTGATAGGTAGATAGGCCTTCTTTTTGTTGAAATAAAATATTGCTATGTTAAGGGCCACCTTTTTTGGTTCACTGCTGTCCTGTTTTTTCCCACCTACTACTTTCTTCTTCAACTTTTGTCTTGTTTCATGAACTTCTTTCCCAACTTACTGTTTCTATGCCCCTTCTACATATATTCCCCATTCCCTTATCTCCATACTAAATGATGCCTTCCTCCTTCCTCTCTCTGATATGCTCTTTTTTGCAGCGGTTAGGGAGGCTTAAACTAACCTACAATCTAATCTAATCTTCACAAGTCTACCCTGCTTAACGATGACATTGGTCCGTGGAATTTCCAGGGGTCCTGCTACTACCTAATAATACCCTTGGTTAATTTTTTTTTGTGTCCGCTTTGTAGGAAACAAAGGTTGTATATATTTTTGTTTGGTATAATAGATACTGATTACATGTATGTATCAAAGGTTTATTAGTTAAAAACATTCAGAAAAGTAAGTTTATCTTAAATGTGCACAAATTTTCAAACCAAAAATGGAAACACTTTAGGAAAGAATTAGGAGTCTTGATAGAGAGCGCAAAAGAAGAGCTAGGGCAGCGCTATCTCAGGGTGAAAGAGAAAAAATTAGGGTGCAATGAAGACATTTGTACACTACTTACTCTCAAGAACTGATTGACTCTAGACTAAGCCAATCAAGGGAAAGAATGTCATCTCAGTGAGAACAAGAAACTGAGGAAGAAAGAGTTCAGAGAAGAGAAAACGGTCATCAAAGAACACAACGAAGAATTTAATAAGAAAGTGAGCCCGCTAGAAATCAAAGAATAGAAGATTTGCGTCAACAGGCACAACGAAGATTTGAGCTAGAAAATGATGAAGAAACAGATCAGAGAAGGGAAGAAATGCAGCTGAGAATGCAACAACAAATTGAGCAGCAGAGTGTGATATAGCAAGAGCTCAAAGAATAGATCAGCTGCAACGTACACAACAAAGAAATGAACGAGAAAGTGAAAAAGTAAGAAATCAAAGATTAGAAGATTTGCGTCATCGTGCGCAGCGGAGACTTGAAATAGAAAATGATGAAGCTAGAGTTCAGAGACGAGAAGAAATGCGACAAAGAGTCCAAGAAGACAAACAATTTTCTGACTTCAAAATGTGTGAGAGAGAGTGACATATTTTGTCAAAATGAGAATGTGCTGTAGAGAAATAGCTGATTGAATGTAAACAGAAATGCTAAGAGAAATGATAGAGCGCAAAGACATGTTTTAATATGAGTCAACAATAATACTTACAGCGAAACTGATACAGTTACTCATTTTTGTGATGAAATGAACGTCCTTTGTTCAAAATGTCCAGCCAAGCATTTTCCAAAAGAAAAGCCTTCTGTTGGGTTATTCAACAATTGTTGCCACAAAGGGAAGGTTATTCCTCCTTTGAGAAGAGAATTTCCACCTTACCTTAGATCGTTTCTATCAAATCCTGAAGATCCTCACTACTTACATTTTAAAGAAAATATAAGAAACTGTAATGCTTCAGTGTTGTTTGCATCAATTGGAGCTAAAGTTGTGCAACCGAATGGTAGAGAGCCATATGCATTTAGAGTTCATGGTCAAATATATCATAGAACATCCCATATGTATCCAAATGACAGTCACGACAGACAATTTACATAACTTTGTCATTGACTGCACAAGCTACAGATGTAAGAGTAAGAAATCCTGCTAATGGAATATTAAATCCTGAAATTGTACACAATTTGGACAACATCATCCGAGAGTGTAACGTATTTGTTGCAGCATTTAAAAGAAGCTGAACAGGCTCAGAGAGAACAACGTCCAGAGACAACCGTCAGCATATCCTTCAATAGACAGAAATGCCAATAGAAGGAGATACAACTTGCCAACTGTCAACAAGATTGCAATGATTATTCAAAATTCATATGGAAATCTCCGTTTCATCAAGGTTTCAGAGTTTATCCACAAAAGATAAGGCTCCTTTGATTAACTTGAATATTCTTAGCCCAAATCATGATCCAATGATGTATACACTTTTCTTCCCTTTTGGTCAACCTGGCTGGCAACCAATGATGGAAGGCACAAACATACAAGGCACTGATATGTGCCAAAGAAATGTGACAATGCTTAAACACAAAATATTGCAAACAGCTATCAGAGCTGGTGAATTTAACCCAATTTTGCATGGATGAATTTTATTCCAACAGTTCACTGTAGATTCATATCTACATGCAAAAGCAAATAACCTAAACTTCATAAAATAGCAGCAGAATCAATTTAACGTTGAGGAATATCGTGGACTGGCTGACCCTTGAATGGAATAGCAGGCAATTATAATGTGCCAATAGAACGTTTCATTATACTGCCATCATCTTTCTAAGGGTCTCCGAGAAACATGCATGAAAGATATGACGCAATGGCAATAGTAAGACAATTTGGTTCCCCTGATATTTTTTATCACCATGACATGTTATGTCAACTGGCCTGAGATCAAGAACAACTTTCAACCAGGGCAGACTGCTTTGGATAGACCTGACTTGGTTGCAAGAGTTTTCAATTTAAAACTTTGAGAACAATTGATGTTACAAAGAAGCATATATTAGGGAAGGTTCTTGCTTTTTGCTACACAATTGAGTTCCATAAAAGAGGATTACCTCATGCTCACGTGTTAGTGATTTGAGTACTAGAAGATAAACCAAATGAGCCTGATAAAATTGATGAATTAGTCTGTGCCAAAGTTCCAAATCATCTTACGGAGCCTGAGTTATATAAAATAAAAAATGTAAAATTCATGGGCCATGTGGGGAAATGAACCCCAACTCTGTTTGCATGGAAAATGGTTCCTGCAAAAAAAAGTTCCCAAAAGATTTTGAAATGACAACCAAAATAAATACAAATGGTTATCCTTCGTACAGACGTGTTCCTGGGCCTACTATTAAAATTGGAAACAATCAGGTCATTGATAGATTTGTTGCCATACAACAAATTTTTATGTAAGAAATACAATTGTCACATCAACATTAAGAATTTGTTCCTCCATATCAACAGTTAAGTATATTTACAAATATCTATATAAAGGTTATGACTCAATACATGTTGACATAGCAGAAAATCAGAGGGACTAAAGGATAGTATGTGATGAAGTCCAACAGTACCTTAATGCCCGATACGTCAGCGCTCCTGAAAAAATGGGGCGTCTGCATGAGTTGAGAATGCATGACAGATCGCATTCAGATGCCTGTTCATCTTGAACACCAACAGCCCGTGTACTTCTAGCCTGGAGAGGAAAGACAGGCCCTGGAGAGAGCTCAGCAGCGCAACATTCAATTAACAGCAGGGTTTATTCTAAATAAAAATTGTGTTAATGCAAGAAATTTGCATTACACGGAGATATCAAATCACCATGTGTTCAATAAGCGAACAACATAATGGCAACCAAGACAAAGAGGAGCTAATAAAATCATGACCAGAATGTACACTGTAAGCCCTAAAGGTATTGAGAGGTTTTGTCTGAGAATATTGCTGCTTCATGTAAAAGGTGCATCCAACTTTTCTCAACTGAGTGAAGTAAATGGAACCAAATATCTCATATTCAAAGAAGCAGCACTGCATCAAAATTTGCTACAGGATAACAGAGTGGTTCAGATACATGGCAGAAGCCTCGCAGTTGCATATGCCAAAACAGCTGAGAGAGTTGTTTGCACTTATTTGCGTCTTCAACACTCCTGCTAATCCGTTTGAGTTATTTCATCAATTGAAAGATCAACTCATTGAAGACTTTTAGCTCCAAGAAAACAGAGATACTGCTATTCAAAAGGCATTGAATGAAATACAGACGACTCTGTCACTGCACGGTTTGAACTGTCAGGACCGTCATTTGCCAGCTCCAACTCCATTGTTGGAAGTTGAAGGCCAAGTGCATGATAATCAAATCATTCCTGTTGCATTTGATGAAATTATTTTGGTGATGAATTTTTTCTCTTTTCTCTCTATGAAGGGAGAGAGAAGAATTTTTCTTTCTCAATGGTCCTGGAGGCACATGCAAAACTTATTTATACAATGTGATATTCAAGGATTTAAATGCATAAAACAAACGGGTTCCAACAAATGCTACTACAGGAATTGCTACTGATCTGCTAAGAAATGGACGAACTGCCCACAGTGGATTCAAGCTCCCTATTCCTTTGTTGGAAACTTCAACATCAATGATAATACCTTCTCCGGAGTCTGAGAACATAAAAACATAGTCCTTAATTATCGTTGATGAGGCTTCCATGATATCATGCAATGCTCTGAGTAATAAACAATCTACTTAAAGAAATGATGAATTTGCAAAGGGCATTTGGTGGGAAAAGGTTTGCTTTTAGGAGGTGATTTCAGGTAAACAGCTCCAGTTATTCCCAGAGCATCAAGTGCAGCAATAATTGAATCCTCAATTAAACAATCAAATCTATGGAGGTTTGTAATAACACTGTCATTAACAGAAAATATGTGCATTGAAAACCAACGAGTTAAACACATGGCTTATTTCAATCGGAAATGGAACGATATCTGATGCTGAAGAGCTGTGTAATGACTTAATTAATTGAGATCCCACAAGAAATGCAATCATCAGGCAACATAGTGCAGGACATCTTTGGCAATTTGCTCAAACTTGATACTAATGAGGCAATCTAAGCTGAGTGGGAAAATCATCCTCACCCCAAAAAATAAAGATGCTCTTCAATTGAACAACAATGTTTTGGATCTAATTACAGGGGAAAACACATTCTTCATCAGCGTAGATTCAGTAGGAGATGATAACGTTGAAAAAGAAGTGAACAACCCAGTGGAATTCCTAAATTCTTTAACTCCGTCTGGAATGCCTCCCCATTTACTCAAGTTGAAGAAAGGTGCAATCATAATGCTTCCATGTAATTTGAACCCACAAAAAAGATTATTCAATGGAACATGCTTGCTTATTGTATCACTCAATGAGCAGTATATTCATGAAAAAATAATAAGTGGTAGCAAGAAAGGAGAAGCATTCATACCCAGAATTGATTTATCACCAAGTGATAGTAAACAAGTCGCAAGGACAAAGCTTCCACAATGTGGGGTTCAACTTGCCCTTGCCTGTATTTAGTCATGGCCAGTTGTATGTGGCTCTCAGTAGAACACACAACAGAAATAATCTGAAAATATTAGCTGACAATTGCATAGTTGGAGAAAGAGTGTTTGTTAAAAATATTGTTTTGCAAGAACTTTTACGATGAAACTTTCTGCTTGCATTGTATGCTATGTTCCATGCGGCCTCTCTTCCTTCGTAAATCTGTACTGGTATCCAGGAGCGATTACCCGGAAGACACCGTATGGTCGATCTGAAGCAATCATTATACTGATTATTTGTTTTCAGAGTGCTTCATTTTAATGATAATATCCTCATATTGTACTCTATACATACCGAGCATATGTTTTGCTTTATTCTGCTGCAATAAATTTTTTGGTCTTAATCGCATGAATTTTAGTCACTCGAAATGTAATCATTAACGATATACAACTTTGAAATGTATGATGCTGAAATCCGTTATTTTTAACAGGCACTGTTAGGATGGATATCTTTGTCATTCACATCTGTAAAGAAATTGTTAGGAAAATTTAGAATCCCGTCATTTTTGACGCGTATGCACTAGTATGCCAATAAAAAACATGCTCAACACGAAGTGTTGAATTTCTTTACCTGTGGGGAATAACAATGTTGCCAGGTGGGGAATATTGTGCGTTTTTCTCACTCAAAAAATTGAAAGTATTTCAAAATCTAATACGTTACATCCAAAAGATGACTTACTTTACAAATCACAAACATTTACAGATTGTCTTAATAACAAAAATAACCATACTAAGGTACTGTATGTCATATTTGGGTAAAAGTGACAACACTAGTAGGTTAGGAATGTCACAGATAAGAGAATGGATGGATGTTGTGGTTGGGAATGGAGAGTTGGTTTACTAAAAAGTGGTGAATTGGAGAGAAAAATGTCAAGAACCACTGGCCCAGAGCAAAAAGATATTTAAACAAGCAAAGCAAAACTCAACAATGCAACAACACTCGCCAGATCAGCACTTGGTTTTATCAGATGAGAGAAAAGCTCTGCCAGTATATACTACCCTAGTTTTACTGTACATCTAAGTATTCACACTGATGCAAGCTGGATGTTACAGACACTAAAGAGACATATTTGAGGCCATGCCTACAATTTGATCTTTATTTCATTAATATGTCCCAAAATTCGAGTGAAATCCTTAGAGGCTTGAAGGGGACGTACACCCAAAATCAAGGAAATGGCTGTAACGTTCTTTCTACAAGATCTAGATTTATGAAAAGTGGCATGTGTATGTATTTTAGGAAATAAATAGGGGTCATCTCTATAACTTTTCCCTTTTTTGCCATAATTATGGAGATGATGGGGTAAAATGGGAGCAGGGCTAAAATGGTCATTTTTCAAAATCTTTTTTCTCTGAGAGTTTTTATTGTTGAGCAATGATTCAGATATCATTGGATGTGCAAAGAGCCGCTCTATATACTGGCATAATTTTGATTTCATGATAATTTTTGGTCACATTGAAATATATATGGGTAAAATTACTTTTTCAAACTTTTTTTTTACATTTCATAAAAATTTAACTAATGAAAAATTCAAAATAATCCTCTGACTTGTCATGCAGCAACTCTGCACATTCAATGACACCTGTATCATTGCTCTACGATAATTACTTAATGAGAAGATGTCTTATAAAAGTACTTACTTTTTCCCTCATTTTCCCCTTATTAGCTCTGTAATTATGTCAAAAATGGGAAAAAATAACAGAGATGACCCCAACTGATTTTAAAAATACATTTGTATGCCAATTTTCATAGATCTATATCCCATAGAAAAAACATTGCAGCCATTTCATTGATTCAGCCAATTTCTGCATGTATATCCCTTTTAATAATTTAAGCCTATGTGATGATTCTAGTAATGAAATTTGCTGGCTGTGCTGATCAAAGTCTGAAACTAATCAATAAGGCAAAATTACTCCAGGGAACACAGTATTGGGTGCTCCAGTTAGACTGTTTGCACAAAAGCATCAATACAAAAAGTCATTGTTCAATTACTTGATATAATTTAGAGAAATGACCATCAAAAAAGAAAAATTTAAAGTCAAACTACATTTCCCTGTACTCTAAAAATTGCATAATGGTCATCTTGACCTCAACACGTTAGGTGTGGCCGGTTAAACTGAAGTTCAATATTCAACTCATATCTGAGTTAATTTTAAAGATCAATTTTAAAACTAACAAACATTAAATAGATTGCACCTTCATTTAGTTGTCATTATGCGTTCATCAAATTTGAGTTAGTGACTACTGGTTGGTCAGCAGCATTATGAAAATCCCCTCAGTGACCAGTGGGTCACTTCACACTTGAAGTGTTGATAGTTTTCAGTTATGGTTAGCTTTTGTATGAGAAAAATAGAAAGAATAGGGATTAGACCTCTCACTATTATTTATCCCTTTGAGTTTGATGCCTCCAGTACACATTTTCTATGCACACCCTTAAAAGCATGGCAAAAAAAGTAACACTAACTAGGTAACTCATTATTGAAACATTAATAATCTTGACCAATTTTTACTGTTGAGTTTTGCACTGTTAATTCTGTTTTTGTGGCTCATTTATAGATTGGTTAGCTCAAGTGCCAGTCTATTCATTTAGTGTATTAGTTATTTGTAAGTAATGCCTTGAAGTTTTAGTTTGAGTTTTTGTTTTAAATTGAATTTTTAATTTCCTATTTTAAAATCTTTTCAGTAGTGCAAAGCTTCCTTGAGCATGCATTAGTTTTAGCTGTTAATGACTATAGTTTTTGTTGTAAGCTTTTTAATGGTTTTCATGGTTTTCTATTTTCTACAGATTATGCTTTTTTTCATTTGTTACTTGAATAAATCATGACTGAAAAAGACATGGATAATCAGGAGTCTGCAGCTGAATGCTCACTTGCACTGAACTTGTTTCCCCGCTACCCTCGACTTGCTCCGGTGTCTCCTGTGAGATTAAATTGCTTCAATGAAAAAGGGAAAGTTGTAAAACCTAAAACTCCTGTTAGGGTTGGGTTTTTTAAAAGATTTGGAAAGTGGGCTACATCTTTGCTAACTTCACAAAATGAAGCCAATGATGTAGATGAATCTAATGCTCTTTCCCAAACAACTGAAATAAATTCTCCAACTTCTTTTATTAGCTGCAAATCTTTTTACTCAAAGTCACCTGCTCCAGAAGTAAATTTTGGTTCAAATTTATCTACAGTCAAAACTAAAACACTTGTGAAATCCATCACTCCTAAAACAAGTTTGAAGCTTGTTAAGCTGCCTGCCAGCCAAATGCGAGAGCATATCAAGAAGAACTCTCCTGTCAAGTCTCCGTGTTCAGACAGAGAAGACAAAAGAACTCGTTGGAGAGCTTGGTGTAAATCAACTGTGAAAAGTTCATTATGTGGTGTGTCTACTAAAAATAAATCCCAGAAGAAAAATACAGGAAACAAATATGTAAAATCTAAGGAGAGTGCTAAGATAGAGGAAGAAGAAAAAAGTTTTCTCTCATGGGGAAAATTTGATGGCTCATTTGTCATTGAAGCTAAAACATTTTATGGTACTATGGGTTACAATAAAGAAAATGAAGACAGAACATCTGATCTGCCTCTCCGCAAGTCTAAAAGAAAAACAGCCCGAAGAGTTCAATTCGAACAAAGGGTTGACCTAATTAGAAAAATAAAATCGAAGTGTCAAGATGGTATTAAGGTAAGTGCTAAGAATTACTATATACCTCATATTTCAGTATTATGGTGTTGGGTCATTTAATGAATTAATTACTATTTGTATAATGGATAATTTTAACTTAAATGTCTGAATGATTAAAAATTATAATCCATAAAATGTTAGCCAAGTCAATCATAAATTTTTTTACCAGATAGAAAGTTTGTGTTTCCATAGCATTTTTACCTTGTCTTCTGAGAGATTTATATTCATCATGGCTTTTTGAAGTAATCTGAATATGATTGGAGAAGTAGAACAGACCTTATTGCTTGATTTTTTGACAAATTTTGACTCAATATCATAGAACGGGACAATTTTCCTTGGGTCATAAGTTAACTATTTTGATAAGAGATGGAATGCAACAGTATAGGTAAAACATTTTGGTGAAGTTTCAAAATTTTTGAATAGTAATACAGTGGTAATCCCACCATACATAATTTTTAAACATCTCACTAATTCATTGCTGCTGTAAGAATACTGGTAATCAGCCATTCACTCTAATTAAGTAGTTTTTAACAGTTATAAATATTTGAAATTTAGAATAGATAACTATATTTTGCATATAATATATTTTCATACCTTATTACTTTTATGTTATTAAAAAATTGTTGACCTAGTAAAAGCAGTGAACAATGTTGAGGTTCTAACTTCTGAATTTCTAGTCTAGAATTAAAGCATAATTGTCTACACTTTTGTTTAGTTATTACAGTTTGTAGATTATAAATTATAAAATATTTTTATTGGTTTCAGCAGTACTTATTCTTAAGGTGAGCATTTTTGCTTATATTGAACTTAATCCTACTTTACAGTTAAAGCTTTCATACATGAGTTGTCACAAATGTCTCTGAGAATCAAGTAGTGATGTACCGATACCATTTTTTTTGACCGATACCGATACCCATTTCTGGCCGATACCGATACTTTGAAATACCGATACTACAACCGATACCGATACTTTTAAAAATTATACTAAAATATAATCATTATAAGCCCTACATAGGTGTTGTAATAAAATTATTTACGAATATGTCTAATAATATAACAAGCAATTGAAGATGGCTCAATTTAATACAACGGTAAAATTGCTCTGTAAAATGCTAGATTTTGCATTTTCATGCTATTTTTCCTGGAAGATCATAGATTCAAACTTTAATGCTAAGTTGGCAACACTGCAGTCCAGTGTCATGGTTTGATTCATTTCCCTCACAAAGTTTTTCTATTGCGTCATCTTTTCGCATTGATGTTGTATGATACCGTAATTAGCATGTGTGAACAAATGAATACTCACTGTTTAGCAATCTCTATTTACCAACTGAGGTTATTATCCTACTAAATTTAATTAAAAAGGATATTTTACAAAAGTATTTACATGCATAAACTAGTAATATAATGGGGTATTTAGTCTCAGAAATAGCAGCGCAAATGCAAGCATTATATGTATGTACTAACGCACAGTGTGCAGGAGAAGCAAACACGACTTTTTGTTTTGTGGGCCTTTCGAATTCTAATGTTTTCTTTTCGCCAAAGTGTGGATTTTAGTATGAAAACACGAAAATTATAATTTTGTGGAGAAATTATTTATTAAGCCTGAAATTTGCTTATATCCATTAATATTTTATGAAAATACTGCGGTTTCTCAGTACGATTTTGCCACGAAAACTCACACAGATCAGAGTATCATTTGTCGGTGAGTGCCTCTCTGACGTTTTTACATTTTTAGACTATGCCATACACTCTCAATCATTTGAGTGTGTGCACCTGTTGCACGGTCAACAAAGTTTTCACTATGATTAACAGTGAGGTGTTTGAAATTTCACCCTTGGTTAGGTAGGATCACTTAATGAATAATTTCTCCACAAAATGGTTATGATTTTCTTGTTAATTAAAATAAAATTATTAGCTTCGTAATATTTGACAATTTGTCATCTAAATTAAAATAGAATTTTCAGCTACTTCTATATTAAATTTACAAAAACTTAAAAATGCACTTTCAACTTTATTTAAATGCTTTGATTTTTGTTATCCTGTCACATACTTTAAGAAATGGAAATGGGGTCAAACTATATAGGTTTTAGTTGTAATAGTATAATAATTGTGTGTTGCTATTGGGTTTGGTTCAACTATTAATGCTACTTACTGACCGTACGTGACTCATCGGGAATTCCAAGTAGTAAATTCAGTAAGCGGGCCTTATTAAACGCTGTAATTCAATAGTTAGCTAACTAATAGACTACGTATGTATAGGCTCTTTATTTGATGATACTTTTACTTTCATGATTTATGACCTTCATTTTTAGGATAAAATACGTATTATTGTAAAGTATCGGCCGGATTTTGCCGAAACCAATACCAGTAAAAATGACCGATACTGCCAATACCGATATATCGGTACATCACTAGAATCAGATAGCTCTTGTTATTTTACTCGTGGGTGAACAAATTTATTTAGAAAGATCATACTATAAGTAAAGTAAGTAATAATGGTATTGAGTAATCTACATTAAGAAATGTGCTGGTCTATATTATGTTTAAGTTGTCATTTTATTCTCTAGACATTTAGGCAGGGTTATCATAAATTGTTTCCCATTTCCCATTGTTTTTTTTTATGGAAGCATCCCCCTGAAGGAAAGATTTTTGATATTGAATTTAGAGCAATGAAATTTGACATGCAGATAGGAAATGCATAGAAAAAACTTTTTGCATTTGTGTAAAAAAATGCAATTTTTTTCATAGAAAATGAGATATTTATAGAAAACTGAATTTTGGGAGGGATTTCAACATGCATCTCCTCCTACAGTTTTCAAGCTACAGTGATGATTTTGGTGTCACTGGATGCGGAAAAACTTGGGAATTACAAATCAATGAATGACATTCTCCAAATTTCTATTTTGAAATAAAAAATAAAAATTCAAAAGCATACTTTTTTGTAAAATTTCGTACATGTGACGTCACAATTTCTGATCAAAATCGAATTTTCAATTGCCATTCAGCGATTTGAAATACTCAGTCTTTCCGCATCTAATGACACCAAAATCATTACTGTAGCTTGAAATCAGGAAATGCATTTTAAAACCCCACATTCCAAACCTCTCAAAAAAAATAAACAGAGAAACATAAACAATCTCAATTTTTCTTAATTATTTTTTGTGGGATCAGCTAGGACCCTTGAAATCATTTTACAGTAATAAAGAGACATAAAAGATGACGTAGCAATGTCGCGCCATGAAGAAACAGCAGAGGTGGGGTGTAACACTATGAAATACTAGGCGAACCTCCCTCCCATACTTCAAACCCCTGTAGCGGGCAAACGAGTCATACAAATCTCATTTTTTCACAGGATGTACCTGACCTCTAACACTTCCTATAGTAGCTAAAATCAATATTTCTACAAATTTTCCAATTTCTGGGGGTTCGCTTGCCTTAAGTGAACATTACGTTTATTGTTTCCTCTTATGTTGTCTTAACAATGTGAACTTTTGCCCTGTACTCCAGAAGGCCTGAATTATTTTTGGAGTTGATGTTTCAGTGTTTTAATTTGGATTGTAATTTTTACTTCAATCATTTATGAGTTGGAATTGTGATTGCTAAATTTCATACTTTTAGCATCTGCTTCCTGTGTTATTGTAAAATTTCAAATTTTCAACTACAACATGATGGCTAGGCCTCCATGGTGGGGTTTACTTTGCACTTTATTTTGATGTCATAAGCAGCAACTCAGTATATCCACTTTGATAAATATTTTTCAATAGACAGTTAACCAATAATTTCACCTTTCATATTATATTGCTACATTTTTGAAACATGAGATTTTCCCATTTTGCTCAGATTTCAGTGTAAATGTGAGCTTTTTACTACATCATGAAAAGTAACTTCATAAATTTATGACAAAAGTAGACAAATACTTAATTCTGTGAAATTTCAAAATACTTAGTTATTAGTTTTTTTTTGCCCAACCCAATGCACTTAAAATGGTAGTGAATTCTTTGTTGTATCTTTTATACCGTTATCAGATGTAATGGTATTTGTCTTGTGGTTCACTTTGTGATGTTCCATTTTAGGTGTACAGGAATGGTAAAGAAAGTTAAAGGGCTTGTTATCTAGTCACCAAAGGTACAAGAAATTTATCAATTCTTCCCAATATCCAATCTTAAAATTTTTAACTTGGGAATCCTCAAATACAATTCACAATCATATTATTTATTATAATAATTATTTAATAGTAAATTCATTTCAACACTGTAAATTAATATTTGTGATTTGCATGTATGATTTATAGGAACATTTTTTACTTTGCAGATGGTGGAATTCCCAGGCAAAGGTAGAGGAGTTGTGACCACCAAACCCTTCAGTCGAGGAGAGTTTGTGGTGGAGTACGTGGGCGAGCTGGTGCCTCATGACGTAGCCATCACCAGAGAGCAGGCCTATGAAGATGACGAGTCCATTGGTTGCTACATGTACTTCTTTCGGCATGAAGATGAAGGCCTGTGGTAAGATTAAGATATGTGCATTGAAGTATTCATTGCTCAAATTTCTTTAGATCAATTTAGATAAAGTTAGAGTTTTAGTTATCAGCCATTGTTTGTCATTGGCTTGAGGTAATTTTGTCAAAGATTTACATGCTAAAATCTAATGGTATTTGTGGCAATCATTCCTGATGCTTAAAATTTTTCTGTATTTCAGAGTGAAACATGTCTTTTTGTTACCATGAATTCTGTACAAGATTGAGTAGACATAACTACTCATGGGAGAGATGCTTATTGTAGCTATGGGAATTAGTGCTCCCAGGGGGAATATGTGAGATCCCAAGCTGAAAGTTAGAGGAGTCTTCCCTTCGTTGAAATAGAATAAGTTTTTTATTTTGTTGTAGACCATCTTTTTTTGGGTGTATTGTTTTTCTGTTTTTCAGCACCTACAACTATTTTTTTCAACTTTTATCTTGTTTCATGAACTTCTTTCTGAACTTGCTGTTTCTATGCACCTTTTGCATAAATTCCATGCTTCTTTAACTCCATACTTAACACCTTTGTTGTGGGCAGGAAGGCTTGAACTATCATATAATATGAGTGGACATGAATTTTGAAGCATCAATACTACTGCCAAAGTCAGAGCTACTAATATGGACAAAACCAAAACCACAACCCAAATCTTTCTCTAATGCTTGAATAGGGCAAATGCTGGTCTGATAAGCCTGCTTGTAAATGTCTGTAATTTAACCTCCTGCTCTCTTTCTAAGAGGAATAAACCAGTTAAAATTTCACCCAGTTTGATGCATTCATGTATTGGAAAATTTAGTACAAAAGATCCCGTATTGCTTGCTGACCACTGCTGATGAGGCTGTGGTGGGTCAGAACACTGATGATCAAGATCTCTTTCCTTCTGTGAAGATGATTGCTTTCAGGTGATTTTACTGCTTGTTTTATTCTTTTGTAAATCAACATGACCCTAAGTTATTTTGCTTTCATCATTTAAGTAATCGAAGTAAATTTAATTCATTAAGTTGGATACACCTCAATCACTGAATTGGTCATTCTTTCATTGTAGTTAATTGAGGCAAGAACTAGGGAGCAGCTGCATGTTGCATTTTGTCACCAGGTTTGGTAAAATTCCCCTCAAGGGGATACAACTGTTGTATCTATGGGAATTAGCGCTCCCAGGGGGACTATGTGAGGGCCTGAGCTAAAGGTTAAAAAGGCTTCCTTTTTGTTAAAATAGAAAAGGTTTTTATTTTGTTACGGACCATCCTTTTTCGGTTCACTGCTGTCCTTTTTTTTTTCAGCACCTACTACTTTCTTCTTCAACTTTGATCTTGTTTCATGAACTTCTTTCTCATCTTACTGTTTCTATGCCCTTTCTGCATAGATTCCACGTTCCCTTAACTCCATACTAAATGGTGCCTTTTTCCTTCCTCTCTTTGGATCTCATTTGTTTAGGATAGGGAGGCTTAAACTAACTAATAGTCTAATCTAATCTTTGGTAAAAATTAGTTTTGATTAGAGATGTGACTCAAAAAAAACCGTGCTGTTTTTTTTAAAAAACATGTTTTTATATAAAAAAAAATCATGGCCAAAAAAAACATGGATATTATTTTTTTTTTAATATTTTGTTTGAAAATAACTCCGCAAGAAAAAGATCCACATTACATTATTTGTTTTCATGTCAGATTATAAAATAAAACAGCATACTTCTTAATTCATGGTTTTCCATGGTTGTATGAAATTTTTCATTTTCTGTGGTTTCATGTTATGATATTTCATTTATTTTACAATGCACATGAATCACCTTCAACTCCCCACATGGTGTGTTGTAATAATACATCTTTACTTATGGTCATTGATAGAGATGTAACCAAAAAAACCATGCTGTTTTTTTAAATGTTATTTTTACAAAAAATCATGACTAAAAACATGTATTTAAATATATTTTATGTGACCAAAAAAACCAATGCTGCTTTTTTGAAAAACATTGTTTTTTGTACAGAAAAATCATGACTAAAAAACATGGATATCAATGTATTTTTTGTGACAAAAAAAAACACGCATTTTTTAAACATGTTTTTGTAACAATAAATCATGACCAAAAAACACGGATATTGATATATTTTATTTGACCAATGCAACTATGCTGTTTTTTTTTAAAACATCTTTTTTTACAGAAAAATCATGACTAAGAAAATGTGGATATTAATATATTTTATGTGACCAAAACCCTTGCTTTTTTGGAAAATTGTTTTTTTTCTACATAAAATGGATATTAATGACTTTTTGGAAAAAAAAACAGTTTTTTTTAAAATAGCATGTTTTTTTTTATCAGATAAGGTATCTTACTACCCATATTTTTAATCATGATTTTTGTAAAAAAAATTATAAAAATGCATGGTTTTTTGATCACACAAAATGTATTAATATCCAGGTTTTTTTTACAAAGAAGTCGTGACCAAAAATGGATATCAATGACTTTTTGTAAAAAAAACATGTTAAAAAAACATTGATTTTGTGGTCACATCAAATATATTAATGTCCATGTTTTTTAAATATGATTGCTTGTAAAAGAGATGGTCAATATGCAGTTTAATGCGTTCACGGAAATTAAAAATTCCATTCCAAAGAATCACTAGGTACACATTTGAAAAAGTTTTAGAAGAATGACATTCTGCTCGCTGCTGCATTATTTTTGAGTTATTCAAGTTTTGAATTTTAGTCTTCCATAGTAGTTGCGTTGCGCGCTTGAGCTGTTAGAATACGCTTGGGTACTTTGTAATTTATTATTAGCCAGCCCTGCGGAGCCTGAACCCACTTCTAGGATGTTTTAGTTAATAACACAATAATGGTTGTCACTCAAAAATATCAGCAGGACTGGGGTAGTGAATACTGAAATCAATAGTTGACATCAGTTTCAATATGGTAGAACATTAGCAAAAGCGTAGGAGTGAATACCGTAGATTAAAGTATTCACTTCAACAGCCCCGCTAAAATTTTTGGGGGATAACGTATATTGTGTTGTTAACTAAAACATCCTAGAAGTGGGTTCAGGATCCGCGGGGTCGGCTAATAATAAATTAAAAGTACCCAAACGTACTCTAACAGCTCCAGCTCAAGCGCGCAACTGACTGGAACTGCTATGGGACACGAAAATTTCAAAGTTAAATAACTCGAAAAAACGCATCGGCAAGCAGAATGTCATTCGTGTAAAACATTTATAAATGTGTTCCTTAAGTGATTCTTTGGAATGGAATTTTTAATTTCTGTGGGTGCATTAAACTGCATATTGACCAAAAAATGTGAAAGAAACAGCATGGTTTTTTGGTTACATGAAATACATTAATATCCAGGTTTTTCTGGTTAACATATTCTGTAAAAAAAAACATGTTTGAAAAAGAACATATTTTATAAAAAACTGCATGGGTTTTTTTTAGGTCACATAAAATATATTGTTTTTAAGTCATGATTTTTTATGATAAAACAGCATGTTTTTTTTGGTCATATGAGATATATTAATATTCATATTTATTAGTCATGATTTTTTTTTGTGAAAGCTATTTTTAAAAAAAAGCATGGTTTTATGGTCACATAAAATTTATTAGTATCCATGTTTTACATGTGATTTTTTTAACATGATTTTTAAAATATGTTTTATTATTTAAAAATCTTGATTTTATGTAAAAAACATGTAAAATAAAACAGCATGGTTTTTTGGTCACAAAATATATTAGTATCCAGTTTCTTAGTCATGATTTTTAAGTAAAAAACGTTTTTAAAAAAACAGCATGGTTTTTTTTGGTCACATAAAATATATTAATATCCATGTTCTTTAGGCATGATTTTTTGTAATAAAACATTAAAAGGAAACCCTACAGTAAAAGTGGTGGCAGATAACCCACAATTTCCAAGAGGAGTCTAAGAGGAACAGCAGGAGCCACAGAACTTATATTGATGGAGTCAAAATTCAAAGCTTATTATCTCTACTATGTCTGAATATTTTGGTCACATAAAATAAAATCAGACATAGTAAAGATTGTAAGCTCTGAATTAATATAAGTTCTGTGGCTCTGGCTGTTCCTCTTAGATTCCTCTAGGTAATTGTGAGTTATCTGCCACCATTTTTACTGTATGGTTTTCTTTTGATGTTTTTATTACAAAAAAATCATGACTTAAAAACATTGATATTAATATATTTTATGTGACCAAAAAAAAAACAGACATA
>JACJUY010004364.1:35968-72664 GCA_014220935.1 Platorchestia sp. MABIK
ATCTGTTCTGTCATCCATTCTCTTTCTGTGTATTTCCATCTTTAATTTCTTTTTCATTCTTTGACTTTTGAGGTTGAAATTCCTCTATCGGTAACGAGAGGCCGAAAGGCCCAGCCTCGTATCGTAACACAAAGTTCTCCGTAAAAGAAAGCTGTACTAAAATGAGACATGACAAAATTGAAAGGAACTTACGAGAGTTATGTTCGTACTGTTAAAAGAAAGATATCTAGCAGACCAATCTTCCAAATATTTTAATTCCCGTCGCTGCAAAATTTGGTTAACGAGTGAGTATGATTACAACAATCTGGGATCATTTCGAGATACTAGTATTCAGATTTGGCAAAACTTTCCTCTGATCTGCCTTTTGGAAAATCACATTTGTGCCTGGTCACCAATCATTTTAGCTTAGGTGCGCGCGGCTTTCATCTCTGCGGCAGTCCTATAGTTGCGCATTGAGGGGCTAAACCTTGTACGAACTTACGCGACTTGCGCGGGGTATTAATTTGTTTGAACGCTTTTAGTTGGTTTCCCATCTTTTATCACTGCAAAAAATAAATTTCTGGTCAAGATTTATGATATAAACTTTTTTCTTATTGTCAACAAACGTTTTTTGTCGAGCAACCATATTTTAGACATCAATCGATAATATTTAATGAAGTTGTTCAATCACATCAGGAAATTTTCCCGCAACTTCGAGTGCTACAAATTCTAACCAGTTATTTTACAATTATTTTCATCTGTTACAAGGTTAAGCTGCCTTTAAAGTGTGCATGTTTCGAGTGTATCAGTACTGTAGGTCACGTTGAGAATTGCAGTATGTTGGTTCTACGTACCTATCGCACCCTAACAACCAGAGCTGCCGAGCGCTGTTGTAGAACCGGTTCCTCTTCGCTCTTCTCCGGTAAATTTCACGTTGATAGCGGTGGTGTCCTAGTCATTGAACCATTTTGAAATCTTATCAAAAAAATAGATTACGCATTCTCGAGTTTCTATTTATTTCAAACACGGGCAAAATTGATACCAAAATTGCCTTCTCACTTGTCGCTAGCACTGAGTTCATTTCACTGTTTGTTTGTTTTATTATTTATTGTGTTTCTAATCTCAGAGGAATACAGCTGTTCTATCTATGAGAATTAGGGCTTCCAGGAGAAAGATATGAGCTCCCGAAGTGAAGATTAGATAGGCCTCCTTACTTTGTTAAAACAGAATTTTTTCTTTTGTTTCGGAACATCATTTTTCAGTTCACTAATGTCCTATTTTTCATCTACAATTACTTTCTCTTTTTAATTTTTATTTTGTTTCGTAAACTTCTTTCGACCTTGGTGTTTTGTACGCAGGGTCTGGAGACGCAATTTAAGTATAGATTCCCCGTTTCTTTAATTTCTTACCAAATGATGCAGCTTAACACGTTGTTGCGAAACGACCTATCGATGGTTCATTTGGAAACTTTTAACAATCTTTTTAAATTAATGGCATTTGATGAACCTAGTTAATGTTTGGTATTTATAAAGTTGCTTACAAATTTTAATTTCAAATTTGAGTTGAATATTGAAATTCAGTTTAACCCATCGCAGTCAACGTGTTAATTTCTCTCTCGGAAACACCTTTCTTGTGATTGGATATGGTAAAAACTAACTTATAATCTATTATTTTCTTTTGTCTCGGAAGATTGACAGAATGTCCGAAACGTTCATTTTAATTTATATGATGACTCAATAAATCCCAATAAAAATAACCTTACGTTTAACGATTTTCGACGTTTTATTTTCAGCATTGGAAACATACGTACTGGAGGGATTTTTGACTCCTGTGCTCCACCACAACCGTTCGTTGAGTAAAGAAAACATCTGCTTCGGAAATTTCCCTGTACTGGAAAGTTAGAACGGTAGGACCGTCGCTACACTGCATTGTCTCGCTCTGTAGGCTACGAGAGACCGTTTTGGTGCGGGGGAAGACGTGAAGCAATGGCTGCCGCTCGGGCGATGGAATTGTCTCTGATTGTACCCATGATAGCAAACTCACTGATCATTTCCACTGAGTTAAATTTCACGCATGATGGTTTAGTACGTGTGTATAATTGGATGCAGTGTACTTTTATATTTTGTCAAATCAGGCTTTTGATTAGCTAGTTACTGTCAAAAATTATTTAAGGAAAAAAGAAATAGATGAACATTTTTTTTTCACTAAAGTATAACATGAAATGTTGATACATTGGTTTTTGAAACACCTTAACATTAACATCCATAACTGATAATAACACATTGGTTTCGTAATACCCGTGTAAAATGTTGAATCAAAAAATTATTGACAGAAAAGCACATCAAAAATGAGTTCCTTTCCTTTGCCTAATCTGATTTTGACAGTGCATTTAAACATAAGTTATTAAGAGAACACAATCCTCGTAACGCTTAGTTGAAAAATGTATTCGTTTGTGCGCATTTAAACTGAAATAAAAGCAAAAATCGCGTTTAAATACCTTAACACAGAGACCCTTAATTGCTTTTCATACATGGTCGTAATACCCATGTTAATTAAGTGTTGAAACAAATTATTTAGATCCTTAATTGCTATTCATACATGGTTATCGTAATACCCATGATAATTGTCGAAAACATGATTCAGAGAAAAGCACGGGAAAAAAATGCGTTCCTCTTTGTCGCGGTAGTCGGATTTTGGCAATGCATTTAAAATACAGGTGACTAATAATTTATGTGACGAATTGCTGAAAACCCTCTCGTTAGTGCGTACTCGTATTGAATTGTGAGCATAAGAACATAGGAACTAGTGATACGAGAGTGAGGGATTGATGTTAGAAGTAAAATGGGCAGATTTGATTTACTTTGCGTTTAGAACTATGAGGTAGACAGTCGGGATTTGAGACAATTTTTCATACGGACGCATCATCTACTGTGCCAAGTGGTGAGCTTCGGAAAGAACATGATATTCTCTCTAACAAAACAAAAATTTTTTATGATTTGTCTTACGCTAATAGTGCTGGCGTAAAGAGTTCATCGGAGTCAAAGACATGAAAAGGATTGTTGTACAATGCTGACCGTGACATTTCCAACATAGGTGGAACCGTACAAAAAGTTAACTAGCCAAAATAGTGTTGTCATAATGTATTCACGATAGTAAGAAAGTAAGAAGAGCAATTTAAGACCAGAATAAGATGATTAAAAAATGATGTTTTTGAAAGTGATGACATTCTTCGAAACCTTGGCCTTTTTTAAAATGTTTTAATAAAACGAAAAAAGAGAAAAAAGATGCTAAAGCACCCTCATATTAACATCCTTTCTTTGCGGTAATTAATTTAGTTTGGAAAATGCAAATAAATATAAGTAACTAAGAAAAAAATCCCTGTGACACATAGTTTAAAACACTCCTGTTAAGGTGCGCGTATATTGGATCATGAGTTCATAACATTTGCAGCATAGCTGGACCAATACGAAAAGTTAGCTACCGAAAATTATTTCGTCTTCATGCACTCACGGGCGCAGGAAAGTAAAAATTGCCGATGAATTACGTCGCACGTTCAAGTGTTTTAATATGAGCAAAAAATGCTTTCAAATATCTTGAAATTTCGACCATAACTTGATATTTACACATGGGGGCCATAATACTAATAACGGTAAATTTCTAAACAAATAAATGGTTGGGAGAAAAGCACGTTTAAAATACATATCCCTTCGGTGCATTGGTCTGATTTTAACAATGCATTTTATTACAAGTGGTCCAGAAAACATTGTGCGTGTGATGCATTGTTGAAAACACTCTTTTAAGTCCACTCCCATATTGAAATTTGAGCTTCCGAACATAGGAACTAGTGAGATGAGGGATTATGATTGAAAGTAAAACGGGTAGATCCAAATTGTTTTTCGTCTTAGACTGTGAGGTTGACATTAGAGGTAATTTTACATTGTTTCGTATGAACTAGTGAGCTAAATAACTGGCTCGGATAAAATGAAATATTTTACAAAAGCACAGAAATTAAATTTCATATGCTACTAGCATTGGCACAAAAAAGTTCTCCGGATTCAAATAGATGAGAAGGATCGTTGTACAATACCAGCCACAACATTTTCAACACTCCTGGGACAAAACGAGAAAGTCAAACAACCTAAAATAGTGTGGCCAAAGTATACTCAAAGAGTGTATGGGACGGCACATTGTCACACAATATTAACTAGAGCATTTTAGGAAGGGAATAAGTTCTACATATATATATACACACACATACATATATACATCCAAACACATATATACACATATACATACATAGGAGCGTCACATGTGAGTACATACATGTACTTAAAATTCGCATGCAAGTAATCATATTGCATATGCATAATACAAATGTGTTTTGATTGTTGGATGATGTAATGAAAAGATAAGATAATTAGCACTAAAAATTTAAAGCAAAACTAATCTAGAGAATCATTTGACTTATTTTGATTCAAATCACACCAAGTTCCCGTGTAAGTTTTATTGCTTGAAAAAGAGTTTGCATTTGAAAACAGTCAAGCCATTTTACGAAAAAACTTGTTTCTTTATAAGTCTCGTTGTTAAAGCGACTTATCAAAATCAGATGTGAGACAGACTTCTGATGGTAGAAGTCTTGGGTGATGGCACTGAAAGAGATTTGCTTGGGAGTTTAGCGCTCCTCAGATGAAATGCATAGAACCCCTGATCTGACTTCTTACATATGCCTTAGTTATGCCTTTCTGCATGTCCTGGAAATAAGAGTTCCTCAGTGGTAAATGCACAACTCACCGAGGCGTCAGCAACATTAATCTCACTGTAGACTGTTGAGAGTGTAGCATGAGAGTGCTCGCCGTGGCACAGTTGTTAAGGGCATCGCCTTTGCGTGTAGGAGTCGAGGGTTCGTATCCCAGCGCTGGCGCGGCGATTTTCCCCGTTGGGTATAAGGGAAAGCTCAAGCACAATACCCCACTCAACCCAGGTGTCGGAAATGGGTACCGGCTTTACGGGGGAACCGTCATGGTGTCCTATATATAGTGTTAGTTATAAGGCATTTGAAAAACCAATGCTCAAGATCATATGTATCAGGCTTGATTGGAAATAAAGCATCCTAAGATGACGATGTTTGTTTCGTAGTCGAGAGATTTCTACTTTCTGGAACGACCGGAAAGATCTGTCTGAATTAGTCATTTTCGTAACTCAGATACATCCTCATTTACTGGTCACACATGAAGGGATTACGTTGACTAATCTCATGTTATGGAGTACTGGCAGGAGCAACTTCGACGATAATCCAACATGATATGTAATTTATTTCTTGTTTCGCCGGTGAAAAGATGTTTTTCGAAAACTCGATTCTTCACGTTGTTGACCATGAAGACGTGATCAAGTGTACAGAATTTAAATCCCACATCACTCTTTCGCGTATTGTTGCTTAATTCATTCGAAAGAGAGTGCATAATATGCGTAGAGTTTAGCTTGCATGTGTTCATGATTTCAAATATTAAAGTTTGTTAATGAAAATAAACGTTATCGGCCTCATTGTTTAACAATTGTGTATTTATGAGTAATCACAAATATATTTTCATACTAATTTACGAGAAAGAGAGTGAAATGCCAGTTTTGAATTGGAGGATCTCTTAAGAGAACTTGTCATCGCTGTTTTGAACATAGCGGCGTAGCAGTTTGCTCTGGCAGTTACGGGGAATTGAACACAGGAGCTTTATGCTCAACTAAAATATGAAGCTCGGTTTATGCGTCACATTGTTAAAGCTTGCATCCTGATATAAATTTAATTTATGCTTAGTCGATACATTCTCTTTAGGGGCCGTCGCCAGCTCCAATTGAAAAAGAAGAAAGAAAAGCAATATATTTCTAAAAGTTGATGAAAAATCTCTACTGATTTGATTCTAAAAATTTCTTAAAATATCAATTTCATTGTCTCTACTTGGCAGGAATACCACTGTAAATATTCGTACATTTATAATTGGTAAGGATTAAAATGAACCTATAAAAATGTACTACCTTTCGCTGTATGTAAGAAGAAAAGACATGCATAAACTTAAAACACAACCGAATGGGCCATAAAAAAGTAAACCCAACTTTAAATATTAATAACTTGACAGTGTATCAAGAAAATTTAACTCTGTTTTTTGAATTAGATGAAGGAAAGTTTTCCCTAGATATGTTAAGTCACATTAAAACAGGTTGTGTCAGTAATGAGATAAATAATAGTTATAAACATGTAAGTTGCACATGACATTTAAATGAGGTCATAAATGATACAAAATTTATAGGATCATTGCACTATTATTCTTAAAAACGAGTTATAACTAGAGTCTTCATTCAGAAAATCTCTGTTCAAATTTATACGAACTTCCTTTAAACGCTTTGTTCCGGCGTAGACGTTGTTGATGAAAATGGGTTGCTCTTTTGTGAGTTGCATAACGAAGGATTAAGTTACTTGAAAATTTAAATTCAAACGAAAATTTTCAGACGACTTAGACTTTATTCATACTCAGACCTAAAGCTCTGTAGTCCGCAAGGAGACAAATCACGCATGATACAAATCAAGGATACAAATCACGCGTGTAATGCAAAAAATGATACGAAAATATCTTAATCCAAAGCTATTAACATTTAAAGTTGGGTTTATATTTCATGGTCCATACGGTATACTACCAGAAGGAAAGAAAATCATTGAAACAGAAACGATTTGAAATACTCGTCCGTTCGAATTGATACACGAGCTTGTTTCATTACCCAATAATTATGAGCCAAATGAAAACTTAAATGAAAATTATCTTCATTTCATTAATTCTGCCCGTTCCTTTTCAAAAATTTTCATTAATTTGTGACACTATTTTTATGGTCACCATGTTCAACAGATTTTATTTCAAGTTTTCAGTCATCTGTAAGGTAACATGCTATTTTCGTTTCTGAAAATTTGAGTTCAATTTGACATCTATCACTTCTGTGATTTCAAATGTTTTTTATGTTATTCATTGCTTCTGCAGCCATCAATCGGGAAATTAGGAATTATGAGTTCAAATTTGATTAGTTAAAACCAGTAGATATCATTCACGGACGACTAAAAAATCTACTTGCATGGTGCATTACTTAACCATTCAAATAAATAACAAAAACTGCATTGAAGAAGTTTACATTCTGTTAGAAAAGCTACTGAAATATTAACAAACCAGCAGTAATTAAAATGTATTTATATTAATGTTGTTCTATTCATTATTGCAAAGTTTGTACCTAAATCTACCTTGGAAAGTTTTAGGTGTAAACAATGAATGGTAGCCCATCCAATTTCATGACGAACTCCAGAAACTGGAAGAAGAGATTAAATCTTGGGTGTCCTGTGACTGGTATTTCATGTTCATGTATCAGGCACGATGGTTGATAGGCCTTGTTTTGGGCTACGAGGAGTCCCATATTAGCTGCGGAAGACCAGTGACTCGGGTGTTAGGTTCAGTGGTGATGAAGCAGCTCTCCTCCATAATATATTCGACATAAGTATGATCCCGAAATAAAAAATTGCGGGGTTATTTTCATATAAAAACTGTTTTTCATGAGTAAAATGTGTTCTTAAGTCAACTTTTTAATGCGTTCGTTTTCTTCTTCCAACTTTCATTTATTTATTCTATTTAACTTCCTAATAATTGAAATATAAATAATTTCAATTTCAAAACATTATTTTGCAATTATTTTGTAAAGTCAAGCGCCCTCTTAGTTTTTGATTTGACCAACCGAGCATTTACCAACCAAAAAACTGCGAATGATTATTTTTGAGATATTTTTCAGCTTGTGCTCGTTAGAAAATAATTTCCTTCCGTTCATAAGTTCAAAAAATTGTGACCTAAAATTAATTCACACATGTAGAAGGGTCAATTTTCTTTAGGAGAACAAAAAATTTCAATTTTTTTCAACTATTTTACACCACGTCAAAAAAAGAAATAACTCAGTCAATATCTAAATAACTCGTCAAACATCACTTTCGTGCAACAAATGTGTTTAATTTTCAGCGCCTTAAGTAGTTTTTAGCTAATTAGGAAAAGATCCGTGGAGAGATATGGAGAATCATGAAGTATTTTTGATAGCTCTGCAACATGTGATGGAATGAATGTCACAAGTCATTCATACCACTACCTAACAAAGCCACCACATGTCTAACTATTCCGCAGGAGAAAAAGTACGAAGTGGAGCATGCAATAGTTATTCTGTTTATTCGTGTCCGGTTCTTATACGAATGTCGTACGTCATCCAAACTCCAAATAATTAATTCCTAAAATAACTTCATCAGCTATTGCGCGTATACAAGTTTTATCTAGAAAATTTGCGTATATAAACTCTATGACGAAAAACTTTATCTGTCTGCTCTAACGTGTAAATATCGAGTAGACACACTTGAAACTATTTAATGCAAATACTGAAGTAAGAGTTATGAAAGGGCATGAAGTTAATTCTCATGTATAGTGTATGCGTATTTCCTCATTTAATTTTAATAATGTGAAGTCTAGTTTGATGGAAGACTTCAATGAAATTGCTGTTCCTAGATGCACATGTTGAAAAAATCATCCTCCAACAAAATAGCAGTGCAAGATAACATTGTTTATTTTGTAAATTCTTTAAATTTATTGAATAATTTGTAGTAATTTATTGATGGTGTGTATTTTTATTAATTGTGAAATATCATCCATACCAAGAGAATGAGTAATTTAAAATAATTTTTGTTCTACTCAGACTGTAAGTTTATTTGTTTAAGAATTCTGTCAGAAAATTTGAAACTAGCTTACATTTTGTGTTTGAGCCATTTTCAGTCATTATTTGTAGCAAAAGGTGGTGTTCTATTTAATTTTTTGCGGAATAAACAAACTGAGTTATGAAAATCTCATTTCCTCAATGTTCTGTAACTAATAAGTATTAAATTTTTAATCAAATGTGACCATACATTTCATTAAATAAAATTATTTCTCTTCACATCAATGCTTCCGGAAAATTATCAATGCTCCTGCAAACACTGCATAATTATGTATCCCAAACAGCAAAAGCTCATAAAATTAATGTAATCTAAACTTCTGATAAATAAACCTATCATCTCATTCATTCTCACATAACGTTTGATGAAAGCATTTTGTAATAAATTTTGCGTGAATGTTCATTGTATATTGTGCAAGAGTTTTCTATAAATTGATTTTTGGACACTTTTTTTTGTCACCTGAAAATCATATAGGATTATGTTTTAGTCTGTTTGCTAGGGTGTTTTATAGACTTTTTCTTCTCCTATAGCAAACATCCTCCAAGGCATTTTTCTGCAGTAGTATTTAAATTATTGATTAACTTTCAGTCTTTTTGCCTAGAATGAAAAATACAGAAAAAATGAAGTTCATTGTATTTTCCATTAATAAAATTTGGTTGTGACATAGCCATTGTCTATTCTTTATAGTTTATTTATAAATTTAGGTCCTTAAGGATTCATGAGAAATGATTAAAATATTTGTTTTAATACATTACAAATTTGAACATTTTTTTGGTAATAAGTTATTTATTCTTTCTTACATGTAAAAATATAATTCAAACTTCTTTAGAAATAAAATTAATTCTGTAAGGCCTAATCCAATAACTTGTATTCATGATTAATTTATCATTGATTCTGAGAATTTCAATGTTTGTGCAGTGTTTCTTTCAAGAAAATACTGATTACCTAAATATACTCAGTTGAATTTTACACTCATTTTTTCTAACATTGCTGGAAAGTTTTAGTGGATCTTAATTAAACATAATGAAGTGATTGAAGAAGTTGAATTTGGAAAGCTTAATTATTTTGTTTTATTGTGCAAATTTGTATGCAGATTTGTTTCTGGTAAACCTGCAACAAATCCAAACCTGGATTGTCCTGGAAGAGAGGCTATGTCTCTCAATGTCTATCTTTTCTGAGAGTTTTTATCTTAAACCAAAAGTTGCTTCTTGTAGTCATAGGATTATTTTGAAATTTGCAATAGTTTAATTTTTATAAAATTTGAAAAAAATTTGAAGAAGGCACAATTTTTTCTGTAAATTTTTCAATATCTCAAATTATTCTAAATTCAAAAAATCTCTCTCCAGTAGATGGAGCAACTCTTTATGCATTCAATGATACTTGAATCATTGCTGTACGAAAAAAACTCGGAGAAGATAGATGTTGAAAATGACCATTTTTTCCTGCATTTTCCTTCATCTTCTCCATAATTATGGGAAAAATGAAAAAGGATAGAAAACAACCTTCATTTATTGGCAAAAATATATTCGTATACCAAATTTCATAGATTTAGATCCCATATAAAAAACGTTGGGGCCATTTTGTTGATTCATGCTGATTTCAGGGTAGATGATGTCTGGAAGAACCAATAAAAGGAAAATATTGAAAGTTTTGGTATTTATGATACAGACTGGTCATGTTAAGACTTATGGATTTAATGAGACTATACATTTGAAACTGCTAAAACTAGCTGTACGCTCAGTGGAAGAAACGGCAATTGTGCCTAATTGGGTTCCGAAGAATGGGTCTTGAGTTGAAGCAAGATGGAGTTTTATAAGATACAACAAGAGTTCATCTAATGTGTTCATGCTTTGGTGGGAAAATTTAGACTAAAAGGATCTGTTACTGATAAGGGTTGAACTGGAAAATTAATGACATTCTGATCTTCCAATTTTTTCCTCCAAAGACATTTGGAAGACAGGATTTAGTTCCCCTTGATTTTCTTCTATGAGGATATTTGAAGGATAAAATTTTGGTTAAATATTCCTAACACTCTATAAATTGAAACTGGATTCAGTTGAAAATTTTGTCACATTTCACCTGAAGAAGTGTGTAAATTGTGCTTGATTAGTAATGGATAAAATTTGAATGAAATTATTCCCAAATACAAACTCTCCGCATTTCACTTTCTTTTGCCTTGGATTAGTACTTTGTATCTTTTAACTTTGTGCCTATGTTGCTGAAATAATATTTTATTGAAGCAATTTGTTACAGGCAGATTTGATTTTATGATTTTGCAAATGACTTACATTACTTGTACAATTTTACTCCTACCCAGTGTACTCATAATGATTGGGACAATCATTTGAAAATTTTATACCTTTAATTAAGTGATAAATATAATTTGTATGGTCATAGATATTCAGTTCTGTATTAGAAAGGCTTATAAGTATTATAGCTGTTAACCAACCAATGAGCTGCATTTGAGAATAGTTTGTGTGTTTTAATTATTTCAAGTTTTACCTTGTTGCTTTAATTCTCATTAAATGTTGAAACCTCAATAGCTCAGACTTCAGTGGAATGTCTACCCAAAATCAAGGAAATGGCTGTTGTGTTTGTTGTATTGGATCTACATCTATGAATTTTAGCATGCGGATGTATTTTTGGTTTTTTCCATTTTCCCATATCCCAGACTTTTTTCCATTTTCAAAATCATTATGGAGATAATGAGGGTAAAATGGGTGAAAAAATGAGGTATTTTTAAAAGCCATCTCCTCTGAAAGTTTTTATAGAGTAATGATTTAGGTGTCATTGAATGCGCAAAGAGCTGCTGCATAGCTAGACGAAGAATGGATTTGAAATGCATAGTAGTCTAGTTTTTATACAATTATGAAAAAAAATTTAATAGTCATGGATTTTTCCTTAGATTTTTCTATGTAAAAAAATACTATAAATTTCAAACTGATTCTCCTTCCAGCAATGCAGCCACTCTTTGCGCATTCAATGAGACCTCAATCATTGCTTTACAATAATAGCTTTTGGAGGAGATAGCTTTTGAAACAGTTTATCTTCACTCTTCAGAAAGCGCATTTTCTTCTGAGAAACAGGTTGGGCGGCGCTAGCTGCTGGGACCTTCTTCCTGATCCCGTTTCCCCCTCTGATGAAGCACAGAACGTTCTATGCTTTTGCTAGCTTGTGAACTAACCATTTCTCTACTGAATAGAACAATACTAACAGCAAAATCAAAACTTTTCTGGGGCGTGGCATATGTGCTGCATGGCTGGCGCTCAAACCCACTCCCCTTCCTGACCTCGTTTCCTCCTCTTACAAAGCCCAGATTGTTCTGCAACTTAGCCAGCTTGTGAACTAAGCATATCTCTAGCAAATAAAGCAAAAAAAAATCATGAATTCTCTTGAGTTGGGTGAACGTTCTCCTAAACCGGGTTTAGTACATAATTTTTAGTGATGTACCAATGTATGGGGATCGGCAGTATTGGTATTGGCAAAATCCGGCTGATACTTTACCAATACTTTCTAATAATATGTAATTTATCATAAAAATGAAGTTCATAAGTCATGAAAGTAAAAAAATAAAGAGCATATTCATACCTAGTGAATTAGTTAGAGAACTGTTGAATAACAGCGTTTAATCAGGCCCGCTAACTGAATTTACTACTTTGAATTTGCGATGAGTTGCGGACGGTCAGTAAGTGAAAGCTATGAAGCATGAAAAGTTTAACACGGCAACGTAAAATTATTATAGTTTTACAACTAAAACCTATGTAGTTTGACCTAATTTTCATTTCTTAAAGCATGTGACAGGCTAACAAAAATCAAACCAACTAAATAAAGTTGAAGGTGCACTTTAAAGTTTTTGTAAGTTTAATATAGAAGTAGCTGAAAATTCTATTTTAATTTAGCTTGTAAATCATCAAATGTTATGAAGCTGATATTATTTTAAATTAGCATGTAAATTGCAGTACATTACGAATTTTGCTTTTTTTCTTCTATTTTAATGTTTGAAAAATTCACGAACAATCTTATAGTTGGTTGCGTGTTAGCGGATCTTTTCGGTTTTGGGGCTTACTGAATTTTAATGTTTCATTTTGTCAAAGTATGTATTTTGATATGAAAAACACAAAAATGATAACCATTTTGTAGAGGAATTATTCATTGAGTGTTACTAACCTAACCTAACCAAGGGTATAAGTTCAAACACCTTACTTTTAATCATAGTGAAAACTTTATGAACCCTGCAACAGGTGCACACACTCAGATGATTGAGAGTGTATGGCATAGTCTATGAATGAAAAAAGTCAGAGGCACTCACCGACAAATGATAGACTTTTATCTGTGTGTTTGCGTGGCAAAAACGCACCAAGAAACTGCAGTATTTTCATTAAATATAAATGGATTTAAGCTAATTTTAGGCTTGATAAATATTTTCTTCAGAAAATGGTTATCATTTTCATATTTTTCACACCAAAATACTTACTTTGACAGAAAGAAAACATTAAAATTCAATAGGCTTCCAAACCGAAAAGATCCGTGTTTGCTTCTCCTGCACACTGTGTGTTAGTACATTCAGATACTATTTGCATTCACGCTGCTGTTTTTCAGACTAAATTCTCTATTATATTACTAGTTTATGCCTGTAAACAAAGAAAAATATAATTTTAAATTAAATCTAATTGGATGATAACCTTGGTTGGCAAATAAAAATTGATAAACAGTGAATACTTATTTGTTCATACACACTGATTACGGCAATACAAATATACATACAACAATAAAACGGAAAGATGGCGCGATAAAAAAACTTTGTGAGGGAAACGAATCAAACAATATAGAACATAGCAAGAGCAGTTTTATTATTCCTAATCAAAAACTATGTTGTCAATATTGTTTTGTAAGATATAGTAGTATATAATTTTATTGTAATTCCCATGTAGAGCTTATAATGTTTTTTTTTAATATAATTGTAAAAGTATCGGTATCGGTTGTCAAAGTATTGGTATTTCCGAGAATCAGAGTATCGGTATCAGTATCGGCCAAAAAATGGGTATCAGTATCGGCCAAAAAAATGGTATCGGTATATCACAAATAATTTTTGGTCATTTGTTTTTTTAACATTGAAATCTTGGTGAAACTAGAAAATGTCATGCAGGTTATACGTTACTTTCCTCTGTGCAACTGTCTTTTTGTGTTTTCAATTCTATTGTTTTTTTTATAAATGAATTTATGTGAATTTTTTGTTCAATCATTTTTCAGATAGGAAGGCTTAAACTAACTAAAAATCTGATCTAATCCTTTTTCAGAATTATTGCACTCAAAAAGTGTACATTCTAAATCAGTGATCTCTGACTTGCTGTTTGTTGACTCATTCTACGTTAGTGCAATCTGTGATGTGAGCTTAGCTCTGCATCTTCTCCATCAATGCACCAGACCAACAGATGCAACGGCGCCTTTGATTAGACCAATTATTTCCTTCCTGGTAAGTTTTTATGGTGCAGTTGTATGGTTTTCAGGCATCACTGTGTTTTGTAAATTTCATATGCTTGATAATTTTGCATAACTTTCTTATCAGTCACTATTAATATTTGTCTACATTGCCTTCCATTTAGCCAAGAGAAAACAGTTGTGTGTTTTAGTGTAGTGTTTAGTGTTCTAATTTGTGCATAACAATTTGTGCTCAAGGTCCTGTTTTTCATGGTACTAAGTTATCTCTGCATGGACAGAATTCTTGGAGTGAAATATATTCAACACATACTCTTGAAACTAAAATGATGGATATATCCTTTATTGGAAATAGCTATTAGCATAGATTCTGATTTCTGCATGGCAAAATGTTTGTATAAGAAAATAATGGCTTATCAAGCCAATTCATCATCTCCAATGTATTGATTACCTACTTTTTAATTGTTTGAAAAAATTTCCACATATGACACTATCACTTAGGTAGCTAAATATAATTATGTATGAGCTCAGCTTAAATGTTAGCTTTTCTGTGTTCGTTGCAATAAAGCTTAATATTGCTAAATTCTAAATTGTAAGTCCGTAGACTTCAACTTAAGCATTTCTTAAAATTGCACTATTTGCTAAACTAGGTTTTGAAAGTTCATTAAATTGGTGAAACTAGAAATAGAAAGACATTTATCAAAGTATGAAGTTCTGCCCTTCTGCTAATGCTTTGATTATTTGACTCCAGGTTAGTGTCATTTTAATCTGTTATACTGTAATATAATGTAATCTTAGAAAGATTATTCAAGTATAAAAGAGTATTTAAGGATAAATACAGTGGGTGCAAATAACATCCCATGTGCAGTCAAAAGTTTATTTGCTATAATTACAGGACTGCAAAGTTACGTAGTTCCTACATACACTTTTCAGATCGCTTAATAATGTTCAGTTTGAGTTCCATATGATGGCTTTCTTTTTTTTCAATGCACTACTAACACTTGCATCAGCTTTAGTTTGGGAGCTATGATTAAGGTTGAAACAAGGGTAAAAATAGTTGAAAAACTCAAGAGCATAGAATAGACAACAAAAGCTACAATCCAATATGGCATAATGAGTGAGCATCTATGTGGCATCTTCCTTGTTTGTGCGCCGCATAACCACATGTTCAGCCACGCGAGAAGAAAAACTAGTACTCAGTGTGGTTCTTAGCTGCAAACAAATTGCCGTAAAGAGAAACATGAATCAGTAGAGTTTAGGGGCGCTCGTGTATGAAGGCGAGTTGCCGTAAGTCAAAATACTGTGAAGTTAGGACTCCCTGTATCTGAACCCCAATTTGGTGTTTGTGAACATAAATGTGTAGTTGAATGTTGATCTATAAGTATCCAACACATTGACAAAATTAGTTTCAAAGCAATAATATATCATTAAACTTATCAGAGTAGCTTCATTGCAGGAGTAATGCAAAACTTTGGTCACTTACACAAAAGTAGTTGAAGCCATCAGAGAATTTCCCTTGTGCTATAAGAAACAATCTCAACTATTGGTGACACGATTGACTGGTTTGCGTTGATTCTGTCTACTAGAAGTCCACCACATTCTGAGTGGGTGGTTTCAGCAAAATAAAATGAAGGTTAACGAATGACCAAATCATTTACCAGATGAACCAGATAATCTTCTGGAGAATCAGCATGAAAAATTAAATTCAAAGGTTTAGGTAGAAGACCCAAGAAATTTAACAGATTCTGAGCAAAAAGATTGAGATAATACTTTTTCAAAATCCACCTACTGGATGTGTATCCTTCAGATATTTGTGAGAACCTCAGAAGTGAGTATCACAAAGGCTCATAGGCTGTATGAGGGACAAAAGGTTGTATTACTAAATGCACACTAACAGCTTTCTGTGTACTGCACTATTTTTGAAACATTAAATTTTTTGTATTTTTGTAATAATCATGATGTTACACTACTGTCTTGTGATTTAGGTATTGTATTCTCCTCAGAGGGATACATTTATAGGATTGTATTAATGGGAATTGGCACTCCTAAGGGGAAAATGTAAGGTCCTGAGCTGTAAGTTAGGTTGACCTTCCTTTTGTTACAATAAAATAGGCTCTTGTTTCAAGAACCATTTTATTACTCAATTTTTTATTCACTGCTGGCCTGTTTTTCATCATCTTTGACTTTTTCAATTTATTCTGTTCTGGAGCCTTCCTTTACAACTTACTGTTTCTATGTGCATGTGATCTAATTTAAGAACACACCTTGTGCTTAGATTCTGCATTTTTTGATGTTTATATTAAATGAAATGTTCTTTGTTGTGGTCATGAAGGCTTGAACTAACTCGTCTAATCTGAATTTATATTCAATATACAAAAATAAATGAAGTGTTCAACTTAAATTTATTACCTATTGCATAAATATGGTTGATGAACTTTTGATCATGTATTGGAAATATAAATGCATCCAGTGTAAAACCTTGCATGTCTTCTCTGTGTTGGGAGTATGGTACATTAAAAAAGAAATGGCTGAGCTTGCCTTCATGCCATGGTATTCTGGAAATTTGATTGTGTTTGTTAGATATGTGTTCAACATGAGGCTTGTGCTCTATTAAACAAAGACACCCTCCTGCATGTACTAGAAACCATCAGTTGCACTTGCTGTGCTAACCATGTTGCTTTAAAGATACTTTCTTTTAATATGTAGGAGAAAGTAAGAAATTCTGCCTTTGTTGTAAGAGGTGCTATTGTGTGTTCAGTGTGGCTTGGTGCGGTGCGGGTGTTGTGGGGACAGTAAGGCAGACAACAGCACCAGCAAGCTCCCCTTGACCTCCAGCTCGCCTCCTCACCTCACTGCACCCTCGTCACACCTGAAACAGAGTGGCTCCATCAGGTAGCTGGCAGTGTGGTGGTGGTGTGCTCTCACCACTCTGTCTGTCATGGTGGGCAGCTCTTCTGCTTTGCCAAATTTGGACTAGTCTGTCAGTGTTTGCTACTTTCCACCTATGTAAAAGAATGCTTTTGAAAATAACTGGTTGTAGGTGTTCATTCTAGTAGGGTGTAATTTTGTCTGATTGTGCATAGCTATAGTCATCTATTATTATTTTCTGCTAGTTGTTGTTAAAACTGGTTCTGTTATTGATAAATTGGTTCTAATTCATGGGATGTTTAAATTCTTGCTTAAGAAAACAAATTTATGAAATTTCTACTATTCAAACTTCAGTGCAACAATTTTTATTAACTTGATTTGAGAATACTGGGTAGGGCATCATTACGTGTGAAATAAATTTATTAATATGAGAGAACACTGGACTGCTGTCTTGACTCATTGCCTAACCAACCAACTTATTGCTTGAGATGCCTGTAATCATTTTGCCCGAGGTATCATTTCTCACTTATTCCACATGAACCCTTATAATTGCCAATGAATTAGTGCTCAGTTGCCCATTCTGACTACTAATTCAACATTGCTCATCATTATTCTTTTATTTGAGGGAAATTGATATTTTACTTCAGGGCTGAAGTTGAGAATTTTTGAATGCCCCCCAGAGGGCGAGCTGAAAGTGATCATCTTTATTCTTGTGGCTCTTCAGTGGTAACTTGAAATTGGCAATAACAATCAGCAACACTTGTTGCTGTTTGTTTTGGGTATAAATTTGTAGTAAAGGGGATCATATTTTCAATTTTGCACTCTTCTTTTTTGAAGAAGATCAGTATACCATGCAAATGATCTGGTGTGGAATTTTCTTCAACTTGTATTTATTCTTATTTCGCTTTTTTGTCTGGAAATACTTTATTTTAGTCTAATAAATTATGAGTATCTGACCAGTTACACAAATTGAATTAGAGTAATCTTCAGGAGTCATTGCATTGATTAGCAAGAAACAAGGGAGATGTGTATTGAAAAGTAAGAGTAAAATCATGAATGTTGTGAAAAAATTAGGAATATATCAGCTTTAATCCCTGCATGTGTTGTGGCAACTATGTTCAACTTGATTTGAGACAACCTAGGTAGTACTGCTGAGACAACCTGGGTAGTACTGCTGAGACAACCTAGGTAGTACTGCTGAGACAACCTAGGTAGTACTGCTGAGAGAACCTAGGTAGTACTGCTGAGAGAACGTAGGTAGAACTGCTGAGACAACGTAGGTAGTACTGCTGAGACAACCTAGGTACTACTGCTGAAACAACCTGGGTAGTACTGCTGAGACAACCTAGGTAGTACTGCTGAGACAACCTAGGTAGTACTGCTGAAACAACCTAGGTAGTAGTGCTGAGACAACGTAGGTAGTACTGCTGAGACAACGTAGGTAGTACTGCTGAGACAACGTAGGTAGTACTGCTGAGACAACGTAGGTAGTACTGCTGAAACAACGTAGGTAGTACTGCTGAAACAACCTGGGTAGTACTGCTGAGACAACCTAGGTAGTACTGCTGAGACAACCTAGGTAGTACTGCTGAGACAACCTAGGTAGTACTGCTGAAACAACCTAGGTAGTACTGCTGAAACAACCTAGGTAGTACTGCTGAAACAACCTAGGTAGTACTGCTGAGACAACGAGCGTATTAACCAGACAATCTAGGTAGTAACTACCAAGACAACCTGTCAACAACAGAAAGAGAATTAATGTGATAAACATCTTCTACTAGACATTCAAACTTGTCTAGTTTTGAATCAAACCATTTATGAGTGTTATTTGTCAGAAGATAAAATACGCACAGTAATCGATATTTCTTAGGTAGACTCGCGGGGCCCGAGCTAATGGTTAGGTAGGCTTCTTTTTTGTTGAAATAACATAGGTTTTTGTTCTGTTACGGACCATCTTTTTTCGGTTCACTGCTGTCTTGTTTTTTCAACACCTACTACTTTCTTCTTGAACTTTGATCTTGTTTCATAAACTTCTTTCTCATCTTGCTGTTTCTATGCCCTTTCTGCGTAGATTCCACGTTCCCTAAACTCCATACTAAATGGTGCCTTCCTCCTTCCTCTCTTTGGATCGCCTTTGTAGCGGATAGGGAGGCTTAAACTAACTAATAATCTAATCTAGGTAGACTCGCGAGAGCTAAACAAATAAAGCATCTATGTATCCAAGATTGTATTACTGAGCGTATGAGCTTGCATTTTCTGCCCCTGAGTTAAGCTAGATAGTTCTATTCTGAGTTCGAGGTAGGTTCATTTCTTAGGATATACAACGATTCTATAAGTCTAAGATATACGGGGTTATTAGCTGAGATCATGATAGAGAAATGATGAAATTCAAGAGGATGATTCAATGATTCACAGAGTGCCGTAGGAGTTGAGCAGAGTTTTTTTAACAGAATCAGCTGGTACGACTAATGTGCATGTCAAGTGTGTACATGATTTTAATTGCATCGTCCTACTAGTTTTTTTTGCTTTGTGACAGTATTTTTTATTTAATTTTTGTCTTGTTTCGCAAAACACTTTCAATCTTATTTCTATGTGCAAGGAATCTTAGTGGTAATGCACTTTGTGCATAGATTCCTCAATCTTGGAATTTCATACTAAATGATGTCTTTCATCTTTTTAGAACATGGTTGAGGAGGCTTAAACTTACTTGTAATATAGTCAAAATTTGCTTTTATAATGTAACTGGAGTATCAGATCAGAGTGAATGATTCTAAATGAAAACAATTTTTATAAGTAATTTTCATATCTTTCGATTAAGTGAAATCAAACTTGACGTTTTGTCGACGTTATCTCGTTTGCAATTGCATCTGTGAATAGAAAAACGTTTTCGACCTTTCAACAGCTATCGACATCTTGTGAGAGTATTCTTGTGAAAGATCTGACTACGCAGGCTAATCTCAAAATTCGAGCACTTAATGCCCAATTGTGATGTGTGTGCTGTTAATAACGAGCTGCACAGTCACCTTAGCAGCAGCTTTTCAAGACATGAAGCAAAGCTTTCCTTATTTCAGTGTACTGGTAGTCTGAGAGAATTGTTTGTTCTTAACCCCACTGTGAACAGCTACATTTCGACAGCATGGAAGAGTTAAAACTTTACAGCAAGATTCCGGAAATGGGAAAATCTTTGGATCCAAAGAGTGATAATCCTCTTAAATTATTTGAAGAGAAACTTATAGGACGTATTTGAATGAAACCAACGTCAGACAGAACGAAAATTAAAGGAGAAATAGCGTTCTAAGAAAACAAGCAGCAACCTGAAGGAAATTAAATGGAACGCAAAAAAGAGAATGGGAGTGGCATCGAGAAGATCCTCAACTAGAACTGGCAAGAATTGACTTGGGCGCTTGAGCAAAATACACCAGTAATCTCATTTACCAACTGTTCGATGATAAAACTAACTTTCTACAGAGATGGTGGTGGTCAGTTTACCTGCTTATGTTCGAGATGGTAAAATTGGCTAATAATTGACCTGATTATTGCGATATCTGCTCTGTACCATGGTTTTCTTTCTCTTAACACGTTCACCGCGTTTCCACGGTTAACGGTTAGTTTGGCTAGGTTGTAAGGAACAGAATTGGAAAATTGATTTTACTGCTCGAATACATTTTTATTCTTCCTGAGAAATATGAAAAACACAAGTGCACAAATAAATTTCACTTTGCATGGTAGCAGTCATTTTATAAAAAGGTTACGGAACAGATGAAATGTCATTCGTCCATACCGGTACGTGAATGAGCAATTTACCTATTGGTACACATATGGCCCAATACGCAGGGAGCGTGTTAAAGTACAGTGGACCCTCGAGTTACGTCATCCCTAGCTAACGTTTTTTCAGGTTACGAAGTGGAATACAAAATTTTTTTACTGCTTACGTCATCAAGATGCTGGTCTGCTATTGGACTGCGTCACTAAGATACCGATATGCCCATTGCCCATCATACGACCATTTTGCGGTGCGATCCCAACTCCGGAACGGATTAATGTCGTATGACGGGGTTCCACTGTAGTCTTTTATCTACAGTTCCTTCAGAATAAATTATGAAGCAATGAAAAAGAAATTATTTAAAGATTTGGCATATGGTATACATTCACCAATCAATATTTTATTCAGCTTTCAAAAAGAGCAACACCCCGCTAATTCGTTTTGAGACTCCCTACACTCTTAAAGCGTTGGTGTGAAGATGTTGAAAATCCTAAAATCTTTCAAGGCAATGTGCAAAATGGCAAAAAAAATCAAAATTTGCATTTGTCGTGTAGAATTCTGAGTGATTACTTGAAGGGAAAGAAGTTTATTTACACTGTTTTTGATGGTGTATAAATACTGAGAATAATTATTTAATAAAATAATAATAGTAATAATGCGGACAATTTCCAGTTGATTCATCGTGTACATGAGTCCGGTGTGTCTAATTTCCAACGGAAGTTGCCTTAAAACCTGAAAATCGAATTTGAATTCGATTAACTACCAAGAACGCAAGTGCATTCGGTGCTTAGAAATTAAACTCATATCAAAGTATTGTTGTGCAGCTATCCCGAATCTGCAAACGCATATGTTGTACAACTATCCCGTATCTGAAAACGAATATGTGTTCTAAAGTTAAAGATGGTAAACATTAAACGAATTTTATGTACCGCAAAGAAGGCCGTGTAGCTCTTGAGTCATGAAAGCGATTTTAAATTGTAGCGTTCGTTGCGGTAAGTGATTGACCCAGAAAAATCCAATGAAGTTTCAAAATACGTTCATGAAATTGCTTGCTTGTTCTAATTTCGCTCTTGAAAACGCCTTAGCTTTAACTTTTGGCTTCTTTAACCATCGTCAAGCAAACTGTTGTTAGGTATGGTAACAAAAAATTTTCCATTGTAAAGATTCGGTCATGTCAGTTGACGTTTTTTAGAAAAACTTGAACTTTTCGCCACAATAATTGTGCTGTGGTGCCAACTACTGTTGTAATGTAATTTTTGTTTTCAGTACTACAGAAACTACTTTTTTACAATGTGTTCTTTGATGTGCTGTTGAGAAACATTCCAGATGTGAAATATGCTTGTGATGTTCTAGCTCTAGCTCCTCACACACACGAGCTCTCCTTGAAGTGTCTCATGTCCATTTTGGCAACAATATGTGAAGCCAGACAATATCTGTCGGTATACTATTTCACTAGTGGAACTCAGGAGCAGAGTCAGAAGTTTTTGAGTGAGGCAGTTATTGTGAGCTGCTCAGCAAAGACCCATCCATGATTCCGTTTGAGCTCATGTATTATCATTTCTGCTGTGTTATCAGGACTTGGACTTAATGTTGAACTGCCCACTATGAGGAGAATATATTTACATCAAAGTTTGTTACATGAATAGCAATGTAAAGCAGCTCTTCCTTTTATATCTGTATTTTTCAAGCTTACCAGAGAATTTTACTATTCCAACTAAGAATTGAAATTAATAACTGAAATCTGAAAAATGTTCTCTGAGCAATGACAAACAGAATTTTCTATTACTTCATTTTCAGAACCATTGGGAACCAGAGCAGTAAAAGCAAGAAAGGATCTGAGTCCCGAAGTCGTGCTGGGTACGACAACGGTGACATCATTTCAGATCACGCGAGTCTTGAGCCATCAGCCGACGAAGACGCAATGAATGGCGACAGCGATGAGTTGCAGGGAGGCAAGAAGGGCGGTGCTGGAGGGGAGAAGGCGTCTGCCGTGCCGGGAGGCCGTGAGAGGGTCGCTATTTTGGATGCTGGCGCTCAGTACGCCAAAGTTATTGACAGGAGAGTGCGCGAGCTGAACGTCGAGTCTGAGATGCTGCCACTTGACACGCCTGCTTACTCCATCAAAGAGATGGGCTTCAAAGCCATCATCATCTCTGGTGGGCCTAGTTCTATCAACTCAGAAGAGGCACCTGCGTACGACCCAGATATTTTCAAGATCAATTTGCCAGTCTTGGGCATTTGCTACGGGATGCAGCTCATGAACAGAGAGTTTGGTGGTACTGTTGTCCAAAAGAGCGAGAGAGAAGATGGTCAGTACACGATCGAACTAGACAACTACTGCCAGTTGTTCAAAGGTCTCAACAGTAAAGAGACTGTTTTGCTGACACACGGTGACAGTGTTGATAAGCTTGCATCGGGATTCAAGGTTGTGGCAACATCTGGCAATATTGTTGCTGCTATTGCCAATGAGAAAAACCGACTGTTTGGTGTTCAGTTCCATCCAGAAGTCGACCTGACTGAACACGGTGTGGAAATGATGCGTTCTTTCTTGTATGAAATAGCTGGCTTCACTGGTACGTTCAACATAGAGAGCCGCGAGGCGGAATGCATACGCTACATCAAGGAAGCTGTAGGCAGCAAGAAGGTCGTCATGCTGGTGAGTGGAGGCGTGGACTCCACGGTGTGTGCTGCTCTGCTGCACAAAGCGCTCAATCCTGAGCAAGTAATTGCAGTCCATATAAACAATGGTTTTATGCGGAAGAATGAAAGTTTGCAAGTTGAACAAAGTCTCAAGAAGTTAGGCTTGAAGTTACAGGTAGTAAATGCTTGGAATGAGTTTAGAGATGCTACAACGACAATTAACTCGGTTAATGGTGAGCGTGCTCGTCTCACCAACTACCTCTGCTGTACATCAAATCCTGAAGAAAAACGTAAAATTATTGGCGATACGTACATCAGAGTAGCCAATGACCTCATACGACATCTCAACTTGGACCCTAATGATGTGTTACTTGGTCAGGGGACATTGCGACCTGACCTCATAGAAAGCGCGAGCTCCATGGTCACTACTAACGCATCAACCATCAAAACTCACCACAATGACACTGACTTGGTTAGGAGCATGCGAAGTCAAGGCAAAGTTGTAGAACCTCTGAAAGACTTTCACAAGGACGAAGTGCGGCAGATCGGGAAAGATTTGGGACTCTCGAGTGAGTTTGTTGACCGCCACCCTTTCCCAGGCCCTGGACTAGCGATCAGAATTTTGTGTGCCGATAGTCCTTACGTTGACAGGGATCACGTTGAAACTCAGGTCATACTCAAGGTACTGACTGATTATGCTTCTAGTGTAGAGAAAAAACATGCTCTTCTACCACGGATTGAAGCAAGTACTACCGAATCTGAAAGGCAAGAACTTTGTAAGATAAATTTGCAGAATTTGCAAGCTACTCTATTACCAGTGCGCAGTGTAGGAGTACAAGGCGATAGCCGGAGTTACAGCTATGTTGTAGGACTTTCCTCAGATGCTGAGCCGTTATGGGATAACTTGCTCACCATGGCGCGACTCATACCAAAGGTGTGTCATAACGTTAATCGCGTATGTTATATTTTTGGTGGATGTGTGAGAGATGTGGTCCAGGAGATTACTCCTACCTTTCTCACTCCCAACGTTGTTGCAACTATTCGCCAAGCAGACTATCTGGCCACGCAAGTTCTGTCAGAAATGGGATACATGGACAAAGTGTCTCAAATGCCTATTGTTCTCTTGCCCCTTCATTTCGACCGAGACCCTCTGATGTGTCGGTCGGGCTCGTGCCAGCGCAGCGTGGTGCTGCGGCCTTTCATCACGCAAGATTTCATGACAGGCCGGCCGGCTGTACCCACCAAACACCTGCCCATTACTGTTATCAATAAGATGGTGGCAGAGATTCTCTCTGTGCCAGGAATAAGCAGAGTGTTGTACGATCTGACGAGTAAACCTCCGGGGACCACCGAGTGGGAGTGACCATTTCGGTAGCGACTGCTCAGCCCGCGCTGGTATTGAGTAGACCCACAAAGTTTTAGTTTCCTGTTGTAAAAAATAAATGTTAATGTTTAAAATGTCTTGGGACACATGCTTCTTTAGGTTGAAGTGTTACGTGCCCATCATGAAATTATGCCTGGTGTAGTTTCTTAGATGGATGTACCTGGATGAAAAATCCTGTGTTCTAATTTGTTAACTCGACTGGAGTTTAGCAAAAATTTTCCATCAAATGTTGAAGTTGGAACGTGTAAGTAACTTGTTCACCTCATGCTGTTTGAGTCTGAATAAAGTTGAGTTGTGGGGGATAGAGTAACTATTATAGAACAAAATATGGGAAGAAATTATTAGAAAAATTAGTAATGATTCTTAGAAATTTAACTTGTACTGGAGACCGCTCCATTTTCTTTAATTACATATTCATATCCAAACAGAATTTCTTGCGTTCGAGCTCTTAAAAGTTTTGAAAATTTTCCGCAGATTTTTGAAGTTTTAAATGGCGTACTCATCAGAAAATAAGAAACTTGCCCATAACCTCGACTGGGAGGTGTGCTAACATACTGGGGAATTTTGGCAGCCCTTAGCGAGAATTCATTCAGTCGTTCGTCAGTACGCATTTTACTTACCAATGTTGGTTTTATTCTGGGACATTTTCAGACTATTGGTCTTCAGAAACCGCGCTGATTCTGAGATGCAATTGTTATATTTTTTTCTTCATTTCCATTTTTGCATGTATCACACGAATGTCATTAATATTTTATGGCCCAAAATATTTGGGCAAATTGGTTTATTTTTTTTGCAACATCTTTCGGGACTGATTTTGTGGGTATATCGTCCTTCATTTAGGCTTTCCCTTGTTGACCGTTATTAGTCATGCTGCATCTTTCCATTTGATATGCATTGACCACTGCGCGCTTCATCGTATTCCATGGAATTTATGTATAACGTTTAACAGGGTTGGGAAGCAGAGTATGCTCTCTCTGAAATCTAAAGAATTAACCATCTGTTATAAAATTGTACTCCCTATTTTAAAGTTAACTTTTGCCTTGTGAGTTTTTAGAATGCAGCTACTTCATTATTGCCTGTGTTCTTCAGGGTTTCACTGTGCTGTTGAGTCAACGGCTGTAGCTGTCGATCATGTGGGGTGTGATGTTTGTATGAGGCGGAAATATTAGTTGAGTTCGTGTAAGACATTATGAAAAAAAGTTCTAAGTAAATGCAAGAGATGTATTATTCGTGTATGAGACAACGAAACTATTTTTTCTGAATTATACTGTCAACTACACAACCATAGCAGAGCTGTAGCAGTAATGAGTGGTCGTTACCCCTGTCATCACAAATAGATCATTCTTCGTTAAGTTAATGCGTGTCTTCAAACAGTAAGTGACTCGTTGCTAGATTCTGTCTGGTGAGTTTTGACTGCTTCCCCATTTGCCTTGCCCTCATGATGCTGCTGCATCTAGTTTGCTGCTCTCCCTTTTCGGGGTACAGTTCTACTTCCGAGAAATCATCTCGTATATATATGTTAAAACTCTTGCTTGAATAATATAAATTGACACCTCAACAGCCATAAAAAATTGTGGTAATGGATTAATAGTTAGTAAGGTAAAATTTATGTGCATGATTGACGCATTTTTTTACTCTTTGCGGAAATAAATGAATTTTATTTTGATTTGGAGAACCAAGCCCCACCTATGTTATAACTTGATATATGAAATATTTCTCTAGGGTCTAAGCTCGTATGAGTTGCAGACGCATTGCTCAAGGAACCTCGCATACGAGTGCCTCGGATACTGTTCATGTCTCCTAATTTTGGTCGGATAATATAGTTTCTGTTACTACCACTGTTGACTTGGATTTACAGCCACGACTCGTACATATTATTTTTATAGTAAGCATAAATTTTTGTGAAATCGGCGATTCTTGTATCAGTCCTGTTGACATCAGTGGCAGAGTTGATAGTTCTGAAATTAGGGCTTAGAAATGTAGACACAGTACAGCACACAGTTGTGGGCAAGGCTTGGATTCATTTTGCCCGTATTTTCGAAAATATTTTCTAATATTTGAAAAAAAAATTCGCCAAAAACTGGGCGTACCAGATTCGTGATTTACTAATCCATCACGAAAATGTTAGAAATTTCTAGTACCAACACACTTCCGAAATCCCATTGATAAACTTTTAACTAGCCTTTTCTGCTACCTTAAAGTTAAATAAATTACTGACGCCAGTTTCGACTAAGAGTGAATTAGATTTCTGTTACTTATTGAAGCTCTAGAATTACTTTATATCCTCGTTTTCTTATCGAGAGAATTGGAGATTCATGTTATGCCTTAGAAAAACATGTCCATAAAGCTTGTTTTAAGAATTCATTGCGGGTTTTGTTGTAGAGTTGAACTTTTTTCCTTTCATTAGTGTACCAAGTTCCCTTTCGAATGTGTGTTGGTGAGCATTTTGTGTGCAGTTATTGGCAAATGACCACAAATCATAATTGGCAAATCTGATTATTGTATTCAGATACTACAGGGTTATCAAGTACTGAATGCTCGATGTCATACTGAGATGATGGAACTGAACTGTGAGGAGTAAAGTTACAATATTTCGAGCTTTTCGGACCTGAATAAAATCTTACTAATAGTGACGTCAGTGGTCTTTAGTTTGGACGTCGGAATTCGATCATTATTGGTAAAGGAATCGATTTGGTCATGTTCATTGAGTGTTCATACTTCGAACTTCATCTGTTCAAGATGAAAGTGTTTGGGCAAGGGTGTGTTTTATAACTAAGGTAGCTGATGAGCGAGTTCACAGAAGTTTTTTTGTGGTGAAGTGTCCGCAGTTCATTAGTTTTGTTGGTCGCTATTCCACCGGGGTCGTGAAAATTAGTTTAAATAGTGATGAGTGAGTGCACGAGTGGCGTGTACGGCTCGCTTTGTAGTGCTATCATGCTTGCCGCGCTACAGCTCTTCCGAGGAGCAACACTCGGACTTCATCACTGTACGTTAGAAAATGTTTAATTTTATTTATGTTGTAATGTGGAGGACAGCTATATGTTTGCTCCATCGAACAGGTATACCGCTGTATTTCTTGAATAAATACATCAACAGCGTAAAGCATTGAGCGCTAAATGATATCTTCCGTCAAGGTAGTACATTTTTTTGCTCTAAATGTTTGCTAACAGATGCGCTGCTGTTATTTCTCTCTTGCCAGGAATTTGACGACGTCTCAATCAGTCTCAATGACATGTGGGCTCTCGCATGAATATGCTGATTGCTGACATTTCCTTGTTAGTGAACTTTTGTGTTTTGAAGTTTGCTAGAAATTTTTTAGCTCATATCACAGTCGGCCTAATTTCTTAGAGGAACCCTGTTCTAGTTTTGTGGGTTCATGTCATCGTTTGTTTCTTTTTGTGTTTCTGTAATGGGTATTACCGCGTGTGGCCACATGACACCACGCCTCTGACCCTCGATGTCGCGTTAAAATACTCCGCGAGTTGATGGTCTCTCATTAGAGATGGCCATTATCGCTGTTGGGAAACGTGTTTGGTGACGCTTAGAGGTCTGTCAGCTCAACTACACTCTTTGTGGAATGTCTTCAATCGGGCTTTATTATTTTGATCACAAACTTGTGTTTGTAAAAATTTTTCGTCTTCATTCGAAAAATTCTAGTTCTATTTTATAAATTTTATCTGTATAAGAAGGTCATAGTAATATGCTCGTAAAACTAATGTTTATAGTATTTATGTAGTTAGCTTACATCAGTCCTGTTCGTAGAAGAAGCACTTCAGGTAGACGTTTACAAATATATGTTTCAAAAAATATTATTTGCACGTTATTAACATAGACCATTTCACGTTGTATATCTCTCACAGTAAAAATGAACTGCATTGAATATTTGACCATGAGCTACTTCATCGTTCTTTCATGAGCTCACTGATCAAACTTCTAATGAAACTCGTCATTATAAAAAGTTAGTGTCTACTTATCGGGTATTTCATTGGTTGCCGGGCCCGTTCTGTTATTTCGGGAAGAATTGTGCGTCATCAGAAATGACAGAAACGAACATAAACTGCGTTTATGTAAATAGTTTTCTCCCTTACCAATGCAATGCTTGGTTGCAGCCCAACAGAGCGATATAAGTGTTTGATGCTATGTTTGTAGAAACCCATTTCTTTTCCTGTTAGCAGTTTGAAGACTATTTCCATCAAATATAGAAACGTTTAATTCTCAGGCGTTAGCTCATTGGGAACCCATTCCCTCTGCATGTTATTCTCATTTCCTTGAGCTGCTTGTGACGGGTTGGACGGACATAACTCCTATTCATTCACTAAATCCTTTGCCTCGTGTTGTGAGCACAGTTGTCCCATTCAGAAGGCTGCCATTCTGAGCTGGTCGACTCTGGGTGCAAAAATTGCCATCTATAACCGCATAAGTTAAAGTAAACGTGCGCGACTTACTGCTTCGGAGACTTGAGAACAGCGAGTTTTATTGCTACTCGAGTGATCCGTTTTCTTAAACAAAGTAAAAAATGGTGAATATATATTTATTTTCAAATAATTCCGATCGTCAATGACAGTATTTCTGGAATGACTTAAAACAGGTTTGACAAAATGCAGTACTGCACCATCTTGCACACTTCCTGCCTATTTCACCACCTCTGGTGATTCTGTTGGTTGATTCAGACCTCCGGGCGGGAAAACTGGAATTACTTTCTAGCACCCGGACTTGACGCGTGTTGCAAGCTGTATTTTTTTTATGTCCTGCTGACTGACCTGTTCATTCATACGTAGCTCAATCATATATATGTTCAAATCTAACTTCTGAATCTTGAAAGAAAATCAGAGCGTGATTTGGTTCCGATGGCGCCGCTGTTATAGAAATAGTTCATTTCAGTACTTCCCTTGGCCACCACTTTAAATTTTAAATGAATCCTGTATTACAAATCAATATGAGTGAAGAAAGTGTTTTGAGAAGCAGCAAGCTGGTAAACGTGCTCAGTGTTCGTTACTTGATACTTATTGCCATTAATCGCAAGTTATTGGTTGAACTGCTACTTTCGGTAGTGCGTACATGTACAGGCAGGAGTAGCAGAGTTGTTTATATTAAAAAGCTATGACTGCCATTAGGTAACTTGAGAGTGTAGGGAAATTCATTAGTATTGACTATTGGAACATGTTGAACATCACTTGCAGCGCGTCACTTCGTTTGTCTTCTAACACTAATGACTTGTAATTAATTTATTTCGTGGTCTTAGTAAATTTTTTACTGAAAAATATCCATTTTTATTTCCTTGAGAAATGGAAGTCTTATCAACGCATGAATGTGAGTGACTCGGTCGACATATTTAATAGATGAATTATTTTAGGACACTCAGTGCGCTCCTGTTTTCAGTGGCATAGAAACAGTTAAAATTACCCACTAATCATTTCCTTGAGCTGTTTGTGAATAGTTCAACCTGCATCAGCTTGAATAGTTAAGCTTGCTAGAAGATTTTCAATTAATTTCACTTGGGCTGATGATTACTGAAGATGATCCGAGATGAAAGAAAATGCAAAAATCTGGAAAAATGTTAACTGACGATGGAATCGGCTTAGCATTCACTGTCGCTAATTTGTGAGGTTCCGAGCTTGAAGCTCGGTAGGTTTTGTTTTGTTGAAATAGGTTTCAGGTTTTGTTATGGACCATCTTCCGGTTCACTGCTGTCCTGTTTTTCACCGCCTACTACTTTCTTCTTCAATTTTTATCTGGTTTCATAAACTTTTTTCTCAACTTACTGTTTCTATACACCTTGTGCATAAATTCCACTTTCTCTCAGCTCCATACTAAATGGTGCTTCCCTCCTCCCTCTCTTTGAAACGCTTTTGTAGCGGTAATGGAGACTTGAACTAGCATCTAATCTGATTCACTACTGCTCCATACTGGATTAACCCAAGTCTGGACTTGAGAAATTTGTCACTTAGATGAAGCGATAAACACGCTTCCATGAGTTGCCCAACCATCTGACTTCTTTATCTCCGAATCGAACTTGACCGTAATGTGGGCACGAATACTTGAATAAAATTGCACTCCTCAAGGAGAAACAATCATTATATCTATGAAAATTAGCTCTTCCACAGGGAAGATGAGCATGAGATGAAAGGTAGACTTGCCTTTTGTGGAAATAGGTTTTATGTTTTGAGACGGATCATATTTTTTCGGTTCACTGCTGTCTTTATTTTGTCGACACCTGTTACGTACTTCCTCAATTTATCTTACTTCATAAACTTCTTTTGATCTTGTCTCTTTGCGCAGAGTGTGGAGATACATTGTGTGCATGTTTCCTTAATGTCAAACTAAAAGGTGCCTTTCTCGCAGGGACCACATTTGTTGTGATTAGGGTGGCTCGAACTAACTTATAATCTTGTCTGTAAATGTACTTTGACCCGTAGAATAAATGATACACGCTTTTTCACATCAAATACTGTATGGTTTTCTCAACATGTTTGTGAACCATTATGTCTGGTGATAAGATTGGTTCAAGTTCACATCGAAGAACAATGGAGATAATGTAGTTTAGGTTTAGATGAGTTCCAATGAGAGAAGATCCAAAAGGAGTTGAGTAGGGCGAGGAAGGCTAGTGACGCATGAGGTTTTAAGATAATGGTATGGATGGTCAATAGTTAGGTCGCGTAGGTACAACAGCTGTCTGAGGCTGATCACTACGTAGTGACGAAGTCAGTTATGGGAAGTAGGTGTCATCTATTCATAGATAGGACTCTTGAGCGGAATTGATGTGCGTGTATGCTGAGCGAGTAAAGTGTAATTCGATGGAAGTAACATTTTTCACTATTCACTTTGCTGCTTTGTACCGGCATCGAAAATAGAGAATCGACTATCGCAATTTTTCAAGTTGATATTTTTCCCCTTAGTTGATATTTTTTCCCTTAATTAATAAATCCAGAGAGATTTGACATTGGTTACTTGAGCTTAGGTGAGCACTTGATGGATTTGAGCACTTGATGGAGTGGCAGCCGCAGCCACGATGTGAGCGGTGCCGCGTTCTTTGACTGTCAAACACTTTCTTGTTGAGTGCCCTCGATATGCTGCTGCCAGGAATGTATGTTTCCCGAGACTGCGAGGTCCTGATGAGGATGCAATGACCGGAATGCTCGGGGAAAATGAGCGCTCAGCTTTCAGTGTAACAGCATTTAAAATTTTCCTAGAGAAGTGCAAATTGATATCTGAAATTTAACCAGAAAAAGAACAGTCTAAGCAAGGAACTTCTTCATGTCTGAGATGTGGATGACTAAACTGCAATATGGCCGGGCGCGCTGCGTAGATGCCTCGGGGGGTTTCAGCGTGGGTAAGGCGTCCAGCCATAAATGGGTGGGCAGCTGAAACCCCCTACGGGGTTTTTGGCTGTCCTGTGTTTGCGGTTAGTGCGTGGCTCGGTAGATGATCTTTTCGAAGATCAACTGGGGCTCTTAAAAGATGACAATCGTGTGGGTGGCAGTTAAAGCGGTTTTTGTGATGGCTGTTACTGCGTTATCCATAATGGTTATCGTGACAAGCGTTGAACAACGACTATGTAGTATGCTTTTGTTGAAATGTGAAGTTTGTTTTTTCTTTGAATTGTGAGACCTACGGCGCGATATGGTACGAATTACTGAAGCGCTAGCAAATCAATGCTAATACTACTACTACTACTTGAGCTTAGGTGCTAGTCCTCAGCCCACATGTTCTTTCGCCTGGTGATGCTGGCAGTATGCTCGCTCGGACAATTCCTTTTCACAGTTTTTTCATGGTGTATTGTTCATGGTACGGTTTTCAAAACTCATTATGACGAATAGAACCAATGCGGCGGCGCCTTATGCATGGTCTTTTGTACTCAGGCGCTCTTGGTCATTAACTTAATTATTCATCATGATCAAAGGTGGAATTAGCTTTGTAGGTTAGTAGCTTACTTATTTTGATGCACATTAGTGTTGTGTTCGTTGTCGTTGATGTGCTCCGTTTATTAATGCAATTTTTGAAGACCAAGATCATTACCTTTGAGGGGACCTACTTCACAGGACTTTACCTAATTTACTGAGTTTTTCAAATTTCACTTTTAAATAAAATAACTCAAAACCCTACTCCTACAATTTTCATCTTAGAATCTTGATTTTGAGCGTTTTTTTAAATTTCGAATTAAAAAACGCTTCATTTTCGAGGTGCCGGTGTTTTTTCGCGTCGAATGACAACAAAATCAAGCTTTTAAGATGAAAATTGTAAGAGGAGTAGGGTTTTGAGTTAATTTTATTTAATTTGTATGTTTGCACAATAACTTTTTTCTATTGTGAAAATCGAAAAATTTTATAGAAACAAATGTGTTCAGAATTCAATTTTACATATTTCTATGCATTTTCGTTCCTCTAGATGGAATAGAAACGTAAACAGTGAAATTTGAAAAATTCGATAAATTAGGTGAAGTCCTGTGTAGTAGATCCCCTTAAGAGAGATACTGTTAGGTAGCGTAGCTATAAACAAACCTTCGCACTTATGTCATTCGTGCCCACTTCACGTCTTTCAGTTTTTATGCCTTCTTCGCAATCTCTTTTTTGCCTTTTTCCTGTTCATTCTTAACTGGCTGTTTCTCTGTGCATTGTTTCCTATGTGTGAATACACATTGAGCATACATTCCCCGTTTTCTGCAGTCCAAACTAATTGGATGTTATTCTTTGCTCTTATGAGATCATCTCTGTTGTGGCTAGAGAGTCTTATAATAACTTAAATAACTCCCATGATAAATAGAAGAACCAACGTCGTCATAAACTTGTTTACTGGCTAACGTTTTGGAATTTAAAACTTCAACTATGAGTGCAGGAAAAGCTAACGATGACATACACACAACATATATTGCATGTATAAGAAACTATATTAAATAAAATATATAAGAAATTGCAGTCAGAGCTAAAAAATACAGAGACATGTAGAAGAAAACGTATCGAAATTTTTTAAAATGTAATAAAACCGGTAAAATTTCTGATCGTACACAAAAGTAGCCGAAAGGCATTTCAGCATTTCAGAGTTAGGAAGTAGCGGCTACGAAAAACCTGGTTGTACTGCAATCATTTAAATCAGGCTCGTTATCGAACATATAAAACGATTCTAAACTACAAAGATCCTGTTCACTGTTTGCTTTGCAAAGTGTAGAAAAATTATGAACTTTCAAGGACTGATTGGAACTATTATAGTAGCCTCTAACGGCGGATTGGGAGAGCTACGCAAATGGGCGACCTGTTCTTTGAGAAAACTCGGAAAGTTGACTAACGAATAAACACAGGTAACTCGATTTGTATCCTGGGATGCGACTGGATAAATAGAGATGGTGGATAAATCGAGATACTATATTTGATTTAAAAGAAAAAGGGAACCTGTTCTTTTAGGGGAGACTTTATGCTGCATACGAATAATATTATCCTAGCATCTTACCGCAGAGGAGTGAATAATACGAAAATATTCAAATAAATAGTTTAATGCTCCTGTTTCTGTTTTTTCTGGTTCTTACTTTCATAGGTATAACTTTTTTACTTGAACTCATAGGGGTTGTCATATTAGCCCATATATTGAACCAACACACATTGAACAGAGTAATAACATAAAAGAACAGTCTTTGTTTACAAAATTTGTATTTCAATTTTTTTTCTCACAAGGAATGTTGCAGAATCCACGACGAACGCGAAGGGTGGATAAATCGAGAAGCGCGGACTAACTTAGGCAAACAAAACTATATAAACCGAGAGAGGGACTAATCGAGATGTGGATAAATCGAGAGTTACTTATAGTTGGAGGGTAGTACTCCCAAGTCCCAACATATGACAGCTGGCAGCAATCGCGCACACGTTTGCTCAGTCCAATCGCACTTTTCTATTAAAATAAGCGGTAATTTTATATGTATTCTGATAATAAACCCGTACGATAATAGAAGTAAAAGAAGTTCGCTACTAACACAATAACTCTAGTTTGAAATCACCACATAAGGTCAAAGTTGGAGGGGAAATTCGTACTCAATAGTTTTTAATACTGTCTGTCGACGTTGCAGAAATTCAAAATTATCCTTTCGCGCATATGCATGAAAATAGAACAAAATAACTACCTCCGGGAACATACTTTAAATTACACAAGAAATACTTGAGATTTCCTATTTAAATTAAGTCGTCAGAAAAAAATACAGCTCCTTGGCTGTAACTTAGAATTTGTTACAACAATGGTTGTTGTATAATTTTTAACATGGAGGTATTTAATTTATAGTGAAACAACTGGAGTATTACAATAACCATGTAAATGGTTAGACATCACATTGAGAGAAATACATATTAAGTATTCCTTGGCACTGACACAAAAGAACAGCATCGGTAGGCCTGGTTTTGTTACAATGAAAACCTGTTACATACCGTTAAGAAAAAAAAGACACCAATCATTGATGATAACGCAGTGGGGAAAATTGTCTCAATTTACAGTGACGCATCATAAACTAAGCTTTGGCAGCATTGAATAAGAGCGAGCCTCAGCCGCCCCTGGAAGTACAGGAATATCAACGCGCAAGACAGCGAGAGAAGGCACCATTCAGTAAGGAATCTACGTAGTAAACGGGAAATCTATGACCAAGGTGTTTTCTTAGAAATAATACCCTGTGCATGAAAATCACAAATTAGAAATGAATAGTGAGGAAAGAAGAGAAAGCGAAGAAGGCATGAAAACAGAAAGTAGCTAAGTGGAGAAGCAAATAAAAGTCCCAAAGGCCTATCAATAGGTGAGGTAACCTAACAGTATTCCTGTAGAAGACTCGCCTCCGTAGCATTTGTTTTAGTACCGTACGATACAACGATAGTTGTAATTACGCCTGAAATTTTCAATCCAGGCATACGAGGAAAAGATGTCTTCTAGTCAACAGCCTAGGTTTCCCGATGATTCGGTGAGAAGCACTTCTTGCGTTTAAGCATTCAATTGTACTAAAATAAATGTGTTACGTTGTCAGGTACTTAGTAGAGTATTGCCTTCAATAATTATCATGAACTTGCGTAGAGTTGTGTGTAAATCACTGTATTTGTATTATTCACATCAGACTTCATTTGTTTGTTTTTCTCTCTGCAGAAACAAGTGTCAATAAACGAAAACTTCGTCTAGTATCATCTTACATTCTCAGGAAACAGAAAACAAAAAATAGTTTTCTTCTAATAGTTCATGAAGGTGCCAGTCTCAAAAGCATGCAAAAAACAAATCTAGAACTAAAACCTATCATTATCTACATATCTTATGCTCCCTGAGGAGCACTATTACCGTTCAACGAAACAGGACTTGTCGAGAAGAAGGAGATTCCAAATTGCCTTAACTTCCGTGATGACTCCGATATATATTTGAATAATCTGCTTATTAACATCAAAACGAAACTTGGAAAATATATCTTATTATTAAAATACCCAAAAAAAGGGAAAATTAAGATTAACTAATAAATTGACAGCATCCCTACAGTACAAAATTGAAAGAGGTTTGATACTTAACTGGGGATTAAAAAGAGTGAGCGCCCCTGTCAAAGTGTCCTGACACGACAGCCAGTCCTCACTGCTTCACTTTGCTTCAACACTCTGACCGCAATTGGTTAAACTGAAGTTTAATATTATGAAATCTTCTCCGTGGCCACCGGTGGCGCACGTTGCGGTCAAAGTGTTAAAGTAAAATACTGAAGAATGGTGCGCCTGGTAAAATTTTGCTCAAAATATCCGCTATTATTTGAACAACTAAGAAGCTAAAATATGCATCAAACTAATAAGTTTGAGCCTCCCCAATGTCGCGCCCTTATTCCCCGAAGTTTCCCGGGAGAGAAAAACGCCGGAAGAGGAAGGAGAATGTATT
>JACJUY010004365.1:16404-27850 GCA_014220935.1 Platorchestia sp. MABIK
ACATGGAGGGATGGCCATGAGGGCGGGCACATGGAGGGATGGCCATGAGGGCGGGCACATGGAGGGATGGCCATGAGGGCGGGCACATGAAGGGAGCGATTGAAAAAATTGGTTCACCCCAGTGACGGCCGAGGTGTGTTGTGTGACCGGTTGTGCTCAAGATGACACTACAGCTGCTGCATCAGGTACCACACTGACGATATGTTGGGTTTGAGAGAAGAGCTCTTTATAATTCAGCGTTCTCATCACCAAGCGACGAGAGCTCTTCAAAATTCAGAACTATTCGTCGCACAGGGATGGCAGCGATAGCCATTATCATTCAGAATTATGCTGTAGGTCACCCAAGGATAGTGGTCTAAGTGTTTAATCAGTGTGTGTTACGTAATGGGGATTGTCTTAATACTTTGAGATCATAGGTCACCATTGGGGGAATGTCTTGTTATAATTATTGTACCTAAAAACTAAACTGAAATTAATAAGCAAATTGTGTCAAAGTGCCCGTCCTCTAGAATGTCTCATATTCTCACCAAACACAAAGCATTACATTAAAAAATGAATGATGTCAAGACTGTCTTTCTCACAATGATGATAAATGAACTTAAATTAATGTTTTTTTCTTCAATTCCGTCCATCGCTTTGTGCATCAGCGCCACAAAACTGAAAAACAGCAGAAGAATTTCATATCTGTGGCTTCATAATTTAAAGGAAGCGAACAAAGATAACCAGTGTTACTACAAACCTTACGATATAGACAAACGTTTCGGATTCGAAATAAGTTCATCCTTTTTGTTTCAAAATTTCAAACTGATTTGTAATCCTCATTTTTACAAATCAACATTTTGGAGGAATAACTGTGGATTTCATCTACAAAAATATGACACAACTGAGAAAACCTTAACATCAATGTCACAGGCAAGCCCCCTTCATTCGGCTGAGGGAATTATATTTTCTGTTGCAATTATGGGTCGGACTCGCGTTGAAGAAATAATAAATTTACTCGAAAATATCCATTAATGGTACATGTCTCATGTAGAGAATAAAAACTGCAGACTTTATATTGCTTATTATTCGAGTTGTGGAATAATAAACACGCAGAAAACCAGAGCTTAATAAAGGTTACCCTTGCTTCGTTTAAATGAGATTGAATCTGAGAGGCTATGAAACACATTATTCATCTTCAAAAGCTATTCACAGACCACACTCTGGCATTTTTCACACGTCTGGCAATCGCCTGACATTTTTCCGTCTTGTTCGGACGCTGGGTGTAGGTTGGCAGAATATTCAGGCCCGTTGGCTCGGGAGGGTCATTGGAGTCTCTTTTTTCGTGCATTGAGGCGAAGTAATGTAGGCCACAGACCCTCGGTGTTCCGGCCACAGCCACCTGTTGACCCTCTGCACGCGCGCCACAGCAACAAGTTTTGCCGCGGGCCTCACAAAGGATGCTATGCTTTTAAGCAGAAGTTAAGTTTGTTACCCGTTGAGTTGCCCAGAAAGATGATCCTCTCAAGACCACTTTCTTTCAGTAGCTCGCGATATTATTTTTCTGAAAAACGGAACGGTATTACCGAGGTCTCAAAATGAAACTAACGCGCTTCGTGCACTTGAGGAACCTGAAATGACACGACAGATGCAGTGATGTGGAAGTTGAAATAAGGAAGAAGGAGCTGCGCTATTTTGAGTCGAGAGCTCGTGATAACGTACTGGCGGTGGAAGAGCTTAGTGCATCGTTTTTGAAGTAGTTTGAAAAAATCATTGCTGATGCTGTTGTCTTGAACGTCCATTCTTCGAATTTTCTTGATGACATCGATATTTTTTACTACAAATTTAAACCGAAGTCTTCAGTGATTGAGATTTCTCGAAAGCAAATAAAATCATTCGATGAATGAGCTGATGAATTTACCTCACCTGTCAGCACATTCAACCGGACAAAACCGAACTCATCTTCGGTTTTTCTACTCGGTTTTCGGTATTTCAGCCTAATCTATGATACAGGGACTTGGCATTTCTAAGGTTAAATTTCTAAACGATTCCTGTCGTCCTCGCAAAACAATTTGCAGCGAAATTTTCCTGTCGAAGTGGCTACCATTCGTTCAAATTATTCTGGGTGAAATTTAAAATTTGCGATGTAGATATTGCGGCCGAGAGAATAGCAATGAATAAAAAATATAGGCTCAGTGGTCACATGAGAATTTTGTCGAGAAAACCCATGCACGTAGAAAAGTCAGATCGACGGGAGAGCTTTTGCAGCAGTCCGTATCTCTGCGACAACGTAAGCTGTTTAAAACTTCGACCTCTGGCCTGCCGATATTGCCAGGACAGCGTCCGGGCTCAGCTAACGCTAATGTAAGCGATACTCTGGGTTATATCGATCGCCACCACCGTGGGCTTGCTTGCGGTCATGTTCCAACGACACGCACAAAAATGACTGTAAAATGACAGCAGCCAAAATGACAGCCATGACAGCAGCGAAATGAGAAGCTCGTGGTGATGATAAGGTGCCGCAGAGCATTGCTCGCTTAAAGCGATAACCTCGAGGAAGCACAGAGCGACTTAAAGGATTTTACCTCGCCAAGACACATGCATATCGATTAGAATCGGGATTAGAGAAGTGCGCCCCGACTGAACGATGTGTTCTTGTAATGGAAGTGACAATGTGAAAAGAGCATGCAGACCAGGATGGCTTGCGGCATCATACCGCAAGAAGTTTCACGAACATTGAATTCAGAGCTAGACCCACACATCCCTAGGTTAGGTAACATACACGACCATGTCTGTCATAAAACAAAGGTTTGGTAGCAGTCATTACGCTGCTACTTCTGTCTCTGGATATAGAAATTTTCCTAAATAACTAATGAATTGAAGTATTTTTCTTGGAATTGAGGTATTTTTCCTGGAATTGAGGTATTTTTCCTGCCGTACTGCCCTAAAATCATAGCAAAATAATTCAAATCACATCGCAACGACAAAGTAAATTGTAACTGCGATGATACGTAAATCGCCTTCGAATAATTCGCTACGACAACGTAAATTGTAGCTGCGACAATGCTCAAATCGCGACCGAATAATTCGAGCCCTACTGCTACAACACCGTAAATTGTTTCAGAGCGAGACCCCTTAGCTCGCAAGAGGGACGCTCGTTGCAGCCGTCGAGCGACGTCACAGCGGAGCCAGCCAGCACTCACAACTATTGAGCCTCTCTCCTTTAGTCGTCCCTGCAGAAATAGAATTAGACGGCGCGAGTTGCTGGCTGCGTTGCCGGAAGCTGCGTTCTGTGTGCAGCCGATGGCGTGTAGGTCGAAACGCGATGTTCTCTCTCGCGCTTTCAACATTTACGTCGAGTAATTTCCGGTGCTGTTGCAAGTTTTCAGCAGGGGCTCGAAGGAATTTTATTTGTTTTGGTATGAGGTCGATTATCGCGTCCTGTTCTGCAAATCGTAGAGCATTTTGCGCGTTGTATTACAGAATAATGCTGCGTTTGTGTCAAGATGCAAAACTGGATTTAAATTAAACTGTAGGCACTTTCAAATTTACGGTTAAAACATTCCTGAAAAAATAAAATTTGACTCTTTTAAACAAACGATTCAATCAAAGTTCAAATTGAGAGTGAAATAGCAAGAAATTGATGAGGACGGGTTGTGCACTTGCATAACAAACATTTTGAGACTAGTACCTGGAGCTTTTTAGCATGCTAGTGAAACAGAGAAATTTATTCAGCTCGCCGCCACATTTTTTTTTAAATAAATCCTTGTCTCGTCGAGCTTGATTTGAAAACTAGCAGATCCGGAAGACGTTGCTTAATTTTCCATTGCCATTAAAATATTCTAAATTTTAAATTCAACTCGAGTTTCCATTAAGATATTAGTTCTAATCATTATGTTGGTTTTGAGTTCCAACGCACGACGTATAAGTTTCCTCAATTTACGGGTTAATGTAATTTTATGATGTGAAATTCAAGAAAAATAGTACCACTAAGGTAGGTTTTCTGGCAGTGGTGCACATATTTGAAGAAATAGAATTTGAGAAAAATTAAATGAATTCTTTGTATGATCGAAAAACCATAAAAAATTCCTGGCGTTTACTGGGTACAAAATTTCTGAGAACGAACTTGCTGTAAGAAGCCCCACATAAGTTGAAATAAGCTTATACAGGTCACCGGTTCCAAGCAATGAAATAATTTTCCGTTTAACGTTGACAACGTTTGTACGGTTGCTTCAGTTAGGTTGTGAATAGCAAAATTGAAAAACCGACTGTACTATGTACTCAAATCCATCCTAATATTTTCCAAGAAGTGTGAGAAACATAACTGCTCGATAGTATTTTACCTCGCATGCTAAAACCCAATTTCGAAAAGGTAGTGAAATGATTGCAATGCTATTCATTTACGCCGGTACGCAAATGAGCAATTTACCTAATAGTACACCCATGTACCAATACTTAGTTTACAACTCAAGGGTGTTGGTTCTAATAATATACTCTTGGTATTCATCAACACCAACATAGATGATATATTACAAATATATGATACAACAGATGTATCACACATATTACATATACATGACACCACATATGTGTCACATATATCACACAAATATGACACAACATTTGTGTCATGTATCACACGACACCAACAAGAGAAGACAATCAATAAAGCAGACAATCAGAGTAAGAGCGTTAGCCAACGTTCACCCCGGAGGTCGATGGCCTGAAGCACGTCAGTTCACGCACGCTGACGTGGCAGACCTGTCCTCTCCCCCCACCGCGACGTGCAGGTAAGTTTGCCTCGTTCCAGTCCGGCGCGTAACTCGTGTAATTAGCATCATGAGGCGGCCTGGCGTCGGGGACGTCCAGGGTGTGTCTGAGGATGCGAGCTGATTTAAATCCAACCTCTGGTAACTTGGATACTCTTGAGTATATGATGCTCACTGAACGTATTTAATACGGTCAACTCTATGTAGTTCGCAATTTACCTCTTATTTAATTTTTTTTGTTTCATGTGCCATCTGAGACTCTTTTGAATATTTGTCATATTTTTACATTTGTTTTTATATTTTAATATTTTAATTTGTTGTTTATTAGCATGATTACTTCAAGAAATGATAAGCGTTTAATTGCTCATGCAACAACGGTAAAAGAACAAGGACAAATGTTATAGTCTATTCATGGCCAGGTTTTATTACGGTGAAATATCTGTTCGGTTTACTTTACATAGAAGTAGAGTTATTTTAATGAAGGGGTTTTACTCTTGGAATCAGCCACAAAACTGCAGCTAAGATTCTTTCTAAAATATTAGAAGATTTTTCGAATTTTTTGAAACAAGTGATACGCATTTTACTCGCAGGAAAGAAAATGAAAACATGCGGCACTGAAACTTTATAATTTATTCGAAAAAACGCGTATAGTTATATCCCAGTTACAAAAACTTGACAACCTCGTTTTGTATTAATTAGAACTGAAGTTTTTTATTCGAAGGGGTCATCAGAAGTTCTTTAATTTAATTTTAATTCTGTTTGCTTGAAATGAGGTCTCTGACTCAACTAAACCATCATTCGAGCACAAATAAGAGAGCTTCTCGACGCAGTCAATCAGCGTCAGTGAAATAGCAAGATTTCTCCAGCCTGACAGCCCAAAGACGTGCAAATTCTGACATCCACCTTTCAGTGCCAGTAGAGCAGGGGTTCTGAACCAGGGGTAAATTTACCCCTAGGGGGTAAAAAATGATAAAGTCGGAGGTAAATAACTGAAGCACAAGAGATTTTAAAAACTAATTCAATTAAATCTAATTTAATAAAATGAGAAAGAGGGAGATTGCAAAGAAAGTTGTGTGTTTTGTATGGGAGTAGAAGGTAAATGGAGAAATACGTAGAGGCGAGGGGGTCAATGATGGAGGAAAGGTTGAGAATGGCTGCAGCGCATAGAGCGATTTAGTTGCCTTCCGATACTTTCTTTCACCATCAGTGTTTCCAGCAGCTTTCTTCAGAGCTCGCTCCAATAACACCGCTCGTCAAATTTTCTCTATCTGGATTCGCAATATCTTGTTAGTCTTCCAGACAAACTTATCAGAGTTGTGAAGCACGAGCGCAGGCAGACATCGTTGTTGGCGAATTTCAGGATTTCATTATTGGCCAGTCCAGTAAATGCTGTCTAGTTTCCGGAGACAACTTTCTGTCAAGGCATCCTAAATGCTTCAAGTGTTATTCTAGTGTTTTTTAACAGACTATACGCAGCTATTTGCCTCGTCCGTGTGTGGCAGAAGACGGGAAAGTTAATTGTTCACCAAGAAGATCATTCAGTCCTTCGTGCTAATAGTGAATCATGTAAAAAATGCAATACCGGAAGTGGCTTTGAAGATACCTTATCGAAAGCTCATTTCCCCCCCTCATATCTTATTACAGAAATGGAAGCATTGCTCGCGCAAGCAGCTACGTTCAAATTTATCTATCCTAACAGCCTTAAAGAACAATCTTCTTGAAGACCAGCCATGGTAAATAATTCTCCAAAATTGTTTAAAAACCTTTGTGTTTAAACCGTGACATCTTCTGAATTAACGGCTCAGTTACACTGTAGGGAAAATGTAGGCGTAGGCTAGAAAGAACTTCTCGCAAATTTACTATGAAGGCACCAGAGTTTCATGTGGGCGGCCGTAAGTTTTTTGAGTGTTATTTATCATCATTTGCATTGGCGGGCGGTCTTAACTAAGGGGAGAAATACGTCCCTTCTTCCCATTTCTCCGGCCGCCTACCTCCTCTAATGAGTCGGCTGTTCTACCTTCTCCTAACGCTCGCTGTTCATCGGATAAAGGAAAGAGAATTTCTTAAGATTTGCATGACAATTACAGAAAAACACGCGTTTCAACATTTATATTCAGTGAGTGTATTTGCTCTTAAAAACTCGCTAATGATCGTATACAAACTAAATTTTTTTTAAATTTGTGTAGCAATTACAAAAAAACATGTCCTTCTACCTTTAAGTCATGTGTGTATTAGCTTTAAGGATGCTCCTGTTTTAGAAATATATCTACCTGCGTTGAAATATTTATTTTACTTGCAATTTTTGCCCCATGAAGTTTAGTGACGGGCAATTTACTTTTTCTTTTGAATAATATGCAACGCGTTTGAGCCTTAGGGCACAGGCACTCAGCACCCTCTGACGGTGAGCTCAAGCATTGACAATTTAAGCATAAATAAATAAATGAATAAATAAATGAATGAAAAAGGATCAATACAGACAAATTGCCGGAAAAATCAAAGCGGACACGCTTGAGATTGGGAAGGAAATTAGGCTGTCTTTTGACGTCTTGGTGGTAGAGAGCTTTGTTTCACATGATTGATAGAAAGGCATGCCCACAACAAACTGGTTCATAAATTTAGCGACTAGAATCCTTTGTTGTTGCAGTCTCAAGGTTGATGTATGCTTTAGATGACTAAGTAGTATCAATAGCACAAAATTATCTCCATCAGCAGCTTTCCTTTTTTTCTGTATCTCTCTTCCCTGCTTTGAGCTATTTTCTTGTTGAAAATTAAAAAAGAAAGTTTTTTGCCCTAATTAAATTACAGTTCTCTTGCTTCAGACTCTTTTTTTATGTCTGACCTGATTCTAATATTAGCATCGCAGACTCTTCAGCAACTCATGTAATGACGTCACTAAGTAGAGCGCGCGCACTGTCTGAACTGGTAGTGTATGCTGCATTTACTGCAATGCTGGGTTTACTGAATTGCCCCAGCAGTGAAGCTAGCTCACAAAAAACACACACTCAGAGATAAAAATAATAATTTCCTACAATTTAAACGGTACTAGGTGCCAGTCTTTTGAAGTACTGCCTCGTGATTCGCTGGGTTTGTTTCGTTTTATGATTAATGATTGCGATACACACATAGTCCTGAAAATTGACAAATGTAGCTGATCATATCCACCGTACATCTCGTGAAATTCTCCTATTTCACCCTGCGTTATTGCTGAGGAAAGGTGTTCAATTTTGCGCTGCGTTATGACTAAGAGCAGGTCATAGACAGGGGCAACGGTACAACCAAGCAAACAGGGGCACACAACCAACCAATAAACGAACAAAATAATTGAAGTTAAATATCATACAATACATCGATGAACAGGATAGGCCAGAAGTAACGGACCCTTTTAATTTCCCAATAAAAGAAAAACTCTGAATACCATTTTTAAGGTTAATATCGGTATCCTATTTACTTAACTAACAAATTAAAAGGGTCAGTTACATCTGACCCGCCCTTTAGAAAACGCGAAAAATTTATCTAGCGAAGCTTCGATGCACAAGTGATGGCGTTTTCCGGTATCCTATTTACTCAGCTAGCAAATTAAAAAAGTTAGTTATTTTTGGCCCACCCTGTAGATAGCTCGAAAAATTGATCTAGCGAAGCTTATATGTACAGTACAAGTGACATGCTCTCTTTTTTGAGTGTCCCACACCCGCCCACGTGACGACATCCTTCCTTCTCCCCCCCACCAGCAGATGTGGGCGTGAGGTGCGTGGGAGTGTGCTGCTGGCCACTGCGCAGGCGCACCTCCACATCCATTCAGGAGAATGTTCTCTTACTCTTCGCTCGAGTTGTTCTTCCTCTCAAGTTATTCTCGTTAACATTCAAAAGTTTCAGTTTTCTCAGGGCGCTTGTTTGTTGAGAACTTTAAATTTCAACTTGGAGCACAACGGCAACTTTGACCTTTATTTCAGCACGAAGGTTGGCAATTTTCAAGAAGCATTTCGCTCGCACGTCTTACTTGGGTAAAACTGTCACAAAAAGTTAGAGTTTGAGCAAAAATGCACAACTTAAATAAGTTAACGTTGAATTTAATTGGATTTCCCTGAATGAATGGATTGATACGACGGTTTGGAGGTAATAAAATAGACCAGGTGCATTTATGAATGATAGAATGATACAAACTACTCACATAAGCTGTCCAAATAACAGTGCATTTCGAAGTGTCTTCGACCACAGCGACATGTAGTTCGTGCGGGATATCGGTGAGGATTATCTCCTGGATTCCACTAAAATTTTTTAAAAGTTTTTTCCCCTTTCGAGACACTGGAATATTTTCAAAAAAATTATCCTAAGCTCAAGATCATTAAAACTCAAACTCAAGATAGATAAACAAATGCATAAATAAAATAAAAAGATTCAAAACAGGTAAATCAAATCGACCGCCATTGTGTGACGCTCAGAGTTTCATCGCAGGCCCCGGAACGGTAGAAAAAATTACTTTAGTTATCGCGGTGTTTTGTTTTGAGTGAATCTTCAACGTCCGTGTAAGCGAAGCGCATGCGCTAAATGGGGGTCAAATAAACGAAGTATGAATCAAGCAAATGTAAAAATTAAAAATGCGAATGAAGTCTGGTCGCGGACGCGTTTCAATTTATTTTGACTCAGCTACTTCATTTTAGACATAGATTTTCTAAATGTTACGTACAATTTCAATCTCCCAAAAATTCAATAACACAATTTAACCTCGTTGGGAGGAGGATTGTTACAATTTGCACTGCCCGAGTTAGTTTATTTTAGAGAAATTCCCCATTAATTATTTGATGCAGTACCAAATGAAACAGACTGAACGTGTAACGATGAGTTTAAATCGGAAACACACGGAGAGAGAGGAGGAGGTAGTCGGTCAATACGGAGCTACGAGTCTTGCATTTTGTGTGAAGTAGACAGGGTATGGTAAACAAATCGGATTCCACTTGAGTCAACTTTTGCGATACTCGAGTTGAAGTCGAGTGTTACCTCAGCTAACTCAGAACAATGTTTACCAAATAATTTGCATGACTTATTACTAGAAAATTTATAGGACAAAACCTGCATGAGTACCCTGCGCAATAATATTTTGATATTTGTGTCTCCGAAATGGTGTCACATACGAGCCACATTTCTTTTTTTCCTAGTCTTTAACCTGTAAATGTTATTGTATCATTTGCAAGAAAACTTGTTTCATTTCAGCACACATGAAACAAATAAGCGAGGCATTAAAATTCAATAACCTAGCTCACGTACAAGCCAGTAATTCAGTATTCATGAAAACGTGAACTGAATTCCGATATTCAACAGATACGCAATAAAATATGTGCCTAAAGTAGAATGCTTAAGCTTCTAATTTTTTCATAATAAGCTGTAATTGACATATCGTGAGAAAATGTAATAAATACATTTCGCTCAACGGAGATAAATGTCAAAATTAACACCCTGACTTATGGTCAGTGAGCAAAGCAATGCTTGGCAGAATATGAGGTTATTTTAGGCATTTCAAATACTTTTAGTCAAATTTAAGGCCACAATGTTTGATTTAGTGTAGTGTGATTTTGTTCACAAAAAGGCATTGTTATTTGTGCTCTGCAATATCTTGTACTGAAAAAATCTTAATCAATAATCGAATTCACGGAAAGTTGTTTTGGAGGCAACTGATGCTCAGACTTGCAGTGAATATAGTAAAGTTGCGAGAAAAAATAAATAAACAAATCCATAAGTAAGAAACGCTGCACCACAAACGGTTTAGACAAATTAATTCGAATGTGAATGACTTAATATAAAATATTAGATTGTCGTTTCTGCCGCCTCTATTTGTCCCAAAGAAATGGCGAACTTCGCTCTGAGAATGATTGTAGATAATGCTTTATAATTTCTAGAAACGAGAATGGAAGTCTAGATAAACTCAACCGTCGAAAATACAATTCAGTAGAAAAACAGTACTTACTAAGTGCAAATGTTTTATTAATCATAAGTTTTGTCAATTATTATTCATTATTGTTTTCATTTTCAATTTATTTTACATTGGATGAAAAACCGTTGACATCTTACAACCCAATTTTTTACACGAAATTATCAAAGGAATTAAATTCTAAGCCTTTGCATGAATCGAACATAAACGCAGCGTCAGCGTGGGATAAAAGTACAAATAAAATTATTCTTTGAAACAATGAGAAGTAGTTTGTTCAAAAGAAATATGTAATTATTTGAACTTTTTCAGAATTAATTGAAATAATTAGTTCCTATTTAATATGCTACTACATTTGAAATGGGGCTTACATTAAATATTGCTGTTTCAAAATACAGAAGACCATTGTGTTGCCAAGGTTTGTCTAAAATTAGGACAAAGGATAGCATTAAAAAATGATCAAAGGAGGCGAAGGCGCGCGTTACGCATGTATCGAATTCTGTTGGCATCAAATGCAATCCTGAAACTGTTCTGAATAACGAGCTTAGAGTTATTTTACCTTGGAATAGTTCAAGGCTCCAGTGAACTACAAAATTTTACACAACTAATTCCCACTTTGAAACAAAGGTGGAGTTAAGGAAAAACATTCAGCGAGCCGAGCTACGTCTGGTATGCTTGAGTGTTGTGTGACCGCTGTCAATTGAGAGAACATTACGGAGTGGGGGTTGTGTCATTTGGGAGGATATCAGGGAGTGGGGGTCGTGTCATTTGGGAGGAT
>JACJUY010004365.1:28264-57691 GCA_014220935.1 Platorchestia sp. MABIK
TTTGTAAAGCTTTAATTTACTTCTCGCGCCCAAAGCTTAGCTGATCCTACATCAAAGTAAGAAGGCTGAGGTAGTTAGACCTCACTACAAAGCTCTGGGTCACGGAACGAGAGCGTCAAAATGACGGATGAGACGTTCCGTTCAATTAGTCATGGTTTGGCTTTGGAAAACGATGCATCTACACTTGCACAGAGTATAAATTAATGCGTTTCCTTGAAAAAGACGAATCATGTGATAAATACTCGTACATGCACATATATTTAAGCTCATCAAATTTTGCTGCATAAACCAAGTTAGTGGTAAAATCAGCATATTTTGGTTCTATATGCATTCACCTCCAAATCTACAATAAGAGGAAGCTTCTGGGTTCGCGAACATCTGATGTAATAATCTAATTCTAATTCAATTAGAATTTAATCCAATTAAGCAATCGAGTTCTAAGTGAGCTAGTATATGAAGTACCAAAGGAAGAAATAATGCAATTTTGTTCGTACAGTTATGATCAAACCTACATTTTGAGGGTTTAGTTATTGCAATTTATCGAAGAGGAACTTAGCTTTTAGACTCAAGGAAGTGACAGTATTAAAAGAAGAAAACTAACGCGTCAGGGAGGCGTCATTTGAATAATAATGAAGTGCACGGGAAAGAGTGTTTTTTTTTGCACTGTGAGACAAAACTTATTTTTTAAGCAAATATGACACTCACTGAATGCCCTACACTAGGAATCCCGATTACGTGTGTCCTAAAGAGTGACTTACTGAATTTTTATTGAAATAAAACGAGAGACAAATAAAAAACAGCAAGGTGATGTTGCGCGTATTTTCAAGTACAGTTAGGTGCCTAGTTTGATAAAGGTATGATTCTAATTAAAAAGAAAATAATTTTCAGTAGTCCTGTAAATGAGATGTTGATGAAGTACCGGAAAAACCTTAAAATTTTCGCTGATGTTTCGTGCTTTCTGTAGAAAAACAGTTCGACAAATGCGTAAAAGTACAGCCTGCGTCACATAAGCAGACAATCTCGCACATTCACTCAGCAGAATGTCAGGAAATATAATATTATCACAAGATATTTTAATGCCCAATGTATACACTATGCTGCATATTGCACTTGATACCAATTTACACATTAGCCTTACCAAAATTCCTATTACATATCCTTATGTCATTTGAATCAACTCAGTATTAATCGGTTTATCTGTAATAATTAGTAACTGCACACACATATTTGAAAAACCCAAAAATAATTATTACATTTTGGTTCTTTTTTATTCTTTATCCTTATGGAAAATTGAATGAATTCGCTAAACAAATGTAAGATAATTTTCTAAGTAGATGCAAATTCAAGTGTAGTGTGCTCAGTTGTAGTAGTTTTCTGCTGTTCAAGCAATTTTGTAGTAAAAACAAAGTTTGAGACTGGAAAGAAGGGAAACTGTTTCACAAGAGATTCTTAATTTTTCATGTCTCATCAAAATGATAACACTAAAAAATCCGAAAGTAAGTTAAATACTCGAAGTAAACACCGTAGATTTGAGCAAGTTCAAAACTTTCTCAGGTAATTACGACATATTCGTTCCTTCACGTTTAAAATGGCTTATATGATTCTTTTTAAAATGTAGAAAAATAGCCGAAAACTTTTGTGTGATTTTAACTCATCACATTTGTTGCACTTCTCCCTCTATACAGAACGGCTTTCTAGAGATCTAAATGAAGTTCCTCTCGCGCTCACTCTTTATACTGTTTTATTTTCCATGTAGAACTGCAAGTGACGTGCGTCACAGCGTGACGTCAAAGCAAACGTAGAGCAAGTCGAAATGCGCAAGATTAAGTTTTGCAGACCTAAAGTTAACAGAGTAAAAAATAGGTTTCTGTAGGCGATGGTTGAGCTTGGCAAACTATATTAAAGGCAGAATGTCCCATGTGAAATGCTGCAACGTTAATATCTGCAACGCAACTCAAGTTCTCGCAAACACGGGCGTAAATGTTGCTTTTGTAATGAAGCGACTTGTGCTAACTCTGGTCTTGTGGAACGCAAGGGTGATAAAACTGAAATTTCTCAAGTTTGTGTACCATGGAATCCTCGGTCACATTTTACTAAGCTGGTAGTATAAAAGATAAGAAACCAATTTATTTCTTCGACATCAGCGCGCAGTGAATGAACTTAGCAAAGCGTGTAATAAAAACTATTAGAAAAAGTATATTTAAAGCCGAACACACAGATAGATTATACTTTGATGAACAGTGAAGGGAAAATTTATCAAGTTCAGTGAACTCTGCGAATATGATTTATTTTGACTTCAAAATATTCCATTCCATGAGCTGTGCCAGACTCATCACTGAATAAGAAGCACTGGAGACAGTTTGATGAGACTGCATCTCCTTGAGAATTTAGGCGCTCGTGAAAGAGGGCAAAAAGTGTTCTGCACAAATTTATCATACTGTATATGCAAGTGTGTGAGAATACACACAAGTTTTTTAACTAACCGAAACGTATATTAGAGTCCTCTCATGTGAATCTGAGAGGAAACACTACATACACACACTCGTACAAGAGTATTCTCATGCGAATTTGAGAGCAAACTCAACTTATGCAAGCGTAGAAAAAAAGTACTCTCATGCAAATCTGTGAGTAAACTCAACTTATGTATACGTATTTAAAAGACCTCTCATGCAAACCTGAGAGTAAACTCAACTTAAGCATACGCGTATAAAAGTACTCTCATGCGAATCTGTAGGCAAACTCTATTTAAACACACGCGTATGAGAGCACTCTCATACGAATTTCAGAGTAACCCAACTTGAACGCGCGCGTATGAGAGTACTCTCGTGCGAACATGGGAGCAAACTTTACACACACAAGATACACGCAAGTGTCTGCGTGTGCAATTAAAGCAGACGGGTTGAGAGGAAGGGAGCCGGCACCAATGCGACGCAAACAACTCGTAACGAGCACGCTAGCGAGAGGCTCTGCAGGTATTGGGCTTAGATCAGGTTATGGGTGCTCATCGAACTTTGATGAAGGAATATCCAGAGCTTTTACAGTCTTTTATCGGATTTTTTTTAATTTTTCTGTGAAACTATTCTCGGTATTTTCATTGTCTAGTATCATGATTCTCTTCAGTGATCACGGTTTTGAACATTGCTCATTTGGGGACTTGAAAATATCAGGCCCCTGTTTTACGAATTGGAAGCTTGAAATTAAATTTTTCGTAGTTGGAGCCTTAAAATTAAATTTTTCGTAGTTGGAACCTAAAAATTACATTTTTTATAAAGTTTCATACTCTCTCCACATAAACTAAAAAGACCTTGTTTAATATATCTTATCCTTACATAATGAAATAAAACCTTGCATAAATTGTTTGAATAAAACGTTTTCCTTGTATCTTTTAAAAGTTTTTACTTGAACGCAGGAACAATTTTTAGATGTCCTCAGTAATATGAAGACCATAAATTGTCTTCAGTTCTTGCTCCGGAGCAGCGATTACGGAGCAATAAATGTAAAAAACATGATTGAACGGAAAACCCCCGTCCTGTGCGTGAAGTAGCCTTGCTGTAACAAAACTGTCTCACGGGTTTTGATTGAAGGTTGAATTCGCGTAGCTTGTAATACAATTCTAATGACTCAAAGAAGGAAATCTTCACGAAAGATACTTATCTTCAAAAGTATTTTCAAACTTGCTTAGCGCAGCAATCAATTATGGATTCAGTAGCAAATATTACCGGAAATTTTACCCTTCACCAAAGTAAAACTAGATTCAGATGTCAATTCAAGAGTTCTCCGAAGCCCATTAAGTACATATGTTTTTGCTTATTAATAAATAGAGTTAGGTTACTGGTACTCACCAAGCACTAGGATTGTTACGACGAGAAGCACTGCTAGTCCCATCGTGAACCTGCGGAAAGACAAACATTACATGAGTCAGCATGAAAATATGAAAAAGAAAAATATTACATGAGTCAGCATGAAAATTTGATAAGACAAATGTTTCATGAGTCAGCATGAAAATATGAAAAGACAAATGTTTCATGAGTCAGCATGAAAATATGAAAATACAAATATTACATGAGTCAGCATAAAAATATGATAAGACAACTATTACATGAGTCAGCATGAAAATATGATAAGACAAATACTACATGAGTCAGCATGAAAATATGAAAATATAAATATCACATGAGTCAGCATGAAAATATAAAGAAAAAATTTTACATGAATCCACATAAAAATAAGGCTCATGATGCAATACATGTTAGAGGAACAAAAGAAGATCATAATTGAGTGACATTTCAACAAAAATTATTCGACGATGATCTCACGACGAAACCTGAATTTCGGATACTGTTGCACAGGACCTCAGTGAGAGATTTTCAAGACAGAATATGAACTTTACTGATGAGTAAATCTCAAAATCCTTGACTGAAGCATATTAACATCAATGTTAATTTTATTTGAAATCATCAAAACAGGGACGTTTTTTGTATAGAGCGGTATATGCTGAGAAAGTTTTTTTTAGACAAAATTTATACACTCTACGATACAATTCAATGTTATTGCAGTAAAGATTCTCGTATTTTTCCTTTATAATACCAACTGGAGCAATAATGAGCTGCGTTGAAATCCTATTTTTGTGCTTAATATTTATCAAGTTCGAACGAATAAATGAGTCTCGGAGAGTAAGTTAAATGCTGGGAGTGAACACCGTGGACTATCATTCAAGATTTCGGCTAAACTTCACCAAGTTTGATGCAGTTAACCCTTAAATTTTCACATTTTTTCCAGCTACTGGCGAAGCAATAGAAAATGAGCATTTGTAGCACTCACTACTTAAGCGAGTTTCAGAGCTGAGCGAAAGCACGGAATCTTTTATGCTTTATATAGATAACAAGTATCAGACATGAGCACGGGATTCCGATATTAGATACACTGTAGCTCTATACTGATCAACTTTGTAAATAAATTTGATAATAACCTCATACAGCCAATGTCTCGTGCTCTGAGCAAAGAGAAATGTGGTGACATTCATTCCGAGTTTGCTAGGTACAAATTTTAACGCAATTCCAAAAATCTTCATTTTGAAGCCTTTTTAAATGGAATTAAATCAGAAAAATTCTAAAGTAAATTTACCTTAACAGATCTTTTTTAAAATTTTTGTTTCATAGCATAGGAGAAACTCCACCATGACTATCAAAGATGGCTATGATTCATGAGAACTATTCTTAACAAATACAAAATTTCTGAGCTGAAACCCATTCACACTTTTCGTCTTAAAAAATGGCTATTAGAGCTAGAAATATGTTTCAGAAAACTTAGAAGTAAGTGAACAAATTTTGTTAGCAATTTTACGAGGGACAAACACTACCTTTAGCAGTGTGTACCTGGAGTTGTGATGACGTGGCGTAATTTGCTTCTAATGCCACTCGTGTAATCTCTCATTTGATGCATAGAGAGACTAGAATAGGCTTACAGTTGAATAATGCAGGGAATATGTGAGCCTACTTGTAAAAGGAATTATGTGGGATCAATCTGTGAGTGTATTGTCAGAACACATCTACATAAATCGAAAGCCACTATATCGAAAGTTGTTTTTCCATAAGTTTCGAACCTCAGACAAGCGGCACCTAGAGAACGGGTATCAAGCCTAGAGGAAGAGATCTGCGGTTTGTTGAGATCTTTATCTTACGACTTGCATTCCAGGCAATAATTTGGTGTGTCTGTTGTTCAACCACATTGGTGATTATCAAGTTGTGAAACCAAACTAATTTTTTTCTTGCATATAATAGCAAATAAACATAGGGTGTATATAAGTCCTCTATTCAGAGCAATCCGAGTATACTCTGTTCCGATAAATATACTCTGTTCTGATTTATCATAATCTCTGTTCTAAATGAGCATTTCGTTGTACTCCCTTACAGAGAATAAAATGAATATTACGAATAACTGCAATTATTGAGTGAGTTGAAAGAAAAAGGTCCGCTTTCCCATTAGTTAGAGAAAATCGCTTCATCACTGCCCGCTATGTTGCAAGTAAAAGCTTATAGTCTTGAAGAAATACGCGTAGAGAATTACAGTGGTGCTGCTATAGCGTGAGGTCTACCACACTATAGCATGAGGTCTACCTCCAGCTAGTACTATAGCGTGAGGTTAGGTTACTAATGGTTATTACTTATTTCCATACAGTTAATTTAGCAATAAGCACTTAATTTGCAATCTCAAACTGCACCTGGGTCGGCGGTGGTAAGCCGGTAGACCCTCATGTCATAGTAGCACTATTACAGCCATCTCGTCTCGTCTTGAGTGGTTTAACTTTTCCCAGCGCGAGTTTCATTGACATGAACTATCACAGGCCGCAGATTAGTTCCATTGCTTGATGAGCGCTTCTCCTGCAACGACTACAGTGAACCACAAAAGCAGGAGTCAAAGCAACAAAGTTTGGTACGGACGTCACGTGCTCGCCGATGTCTCTCCTGGTGAACGTTTTGGGTCTCGTGGCAGCCGTAACGCCGGGTCCAGGGCTGTTCACTCGCCCTCCAAAGTACAGTGGAGTCACAATAGTAAAAGTAGCATTCGCAGGCTCTGTGATCAGTGACTTGTTCTTATCCTGGAACGAATGATGACGCATATCACATTGTTGGGATTATTTGCGCAACTCTTTCCAATGATTTACATAACACAGATGAATGTGAAACGTTCCAGACTTCTCTGTTTCGCCATTGTAATGTTCAATGCGAGTCGTGCCTGTAGGGGTTCATGCTCTCTGTTCTCCGTCTGCAAGTCTGCAGCTCTTCGAGCTCGCAGAGAAACTATAAATCGCTTAAGTTAATAGTGGAGTTTTATAGCTCGTGGAAGTTACTGTGATTATTTCCTCACAAAGAAGTTGAGGTGCGTGCTCCCCTCTTCTTTTGACAGCCCAAATAAGACTGCAAAATAAACGCAGCAAACGAAGGGGTGATGACCATTTTCACGCGATGCAATTTAAGCGTGTTTGCCCCCGTCTGGTCTAATTATTTGCTCTGGTTTACTGAGCCAGAATCGTGTAGGAGCATTAATTTAAGGCCTTTTTGTGTCATGGATACCGCTCCACTCCCTTAACGAAGTCCATGCGTATAATGGAAACTCTTTAGAGAATGTGATGTTAACTATAAGATCTATTTGTCTCTCAAAGTAAGTAATAAAACCAGTATTATACCTGCAAAAAGAGTTGAATACCGTTTATTTGGCAACGCAGTTCGAAAAAAACTAGAGTTCGATCTTAAGTGCGAGTATCGAAAGTTAGCATCAAATCGTCGAGTCTCTTTTATTTTTTCGTAATTCGTTTTCTTTGGGTGTGCGCCTTGGGTGCAAATGTCGTTGTCAATAAAGAAGGGAGACTTCACAGTCTTTATATCAAATTTCAGAGGGCCAGGATCAGATAAACTCGACTAATTTCGAGGTCATCAGAATTTTATCTTGTCCATCAAGAGCTAAACAATTTACAAACGATTACCGGCATCGATTACCTGAAATCAGGGCACACTGTCTCTTAAATAGTTAAGTTTGACGCTAAATCCCGTTGAATTGTCTGGCATAAAACACCAGGGTCTGCTTCTAATCAACACCAATGAACTCGAATCAGGTCGTTAAAAATTAAACTCGAATCAGGTCGTTAGAATTTTTCATTGCTCTGTTCTCTGAAACCCAGTTTAATGAATCGGTTTTCAAACGATTTTCCTGAACCTTTAGAATGTGAGCCGGAACTCAACTCCGTTGAAATCGAATGCCTAAGTATTCTTTGCTCGTCCTTGTGACAATTTTGAAGACTGTCCACTAGCAGAAAGATGTTCCACTTCCAGGAAATACAAGTGATAAATTTTGAACATGTTGATATATTGCTAATATATTGGTATTCTAGGATGAACGTTTCCAAATTTGCATTCGAAATAGCTTTCAGTATTTCATCGGTAATGCTCAAATTTTCTTTGATGAACTCGCTTCATAGTTTGTTTTTGCAGAAAGTGCCTCCTATTTCGAAGTAAACATAGAAGTCTCACATTAATGAGCAACGCAGCGGTGCTGTGCAGTCATTCCTGAACAGCTCAGTGCTTACAACTGGCCACTAGTTAGCGAGATGGGCATTAAATCCAGGGGATTTAGCGCCTGATGGAAATGAAGCTTACCAACCGAGCACGACAGAATTTACCGCGTTCTCTTCGCTCTATGTAATGGTGTGGTGATGCTCCGTAGGTTACAAGGCAAAGAATATCGACTGAGTGTACCTGACAGGTATTGGTGGTTACGTTGTGTTACTAATATCTTATTCAATAACAGAAATAGTTATCAGCGGAGAGAAAAATGGTAGTGTATTGCGAGAGCAACATGAAGGCCGCAGTGTAAACTTGGAGCGCTTCATTCGTCATGGGTCACGTCCAATTGCGAGGGGATTGTTGCGTGATAAAACTGGGAAGGGACAAAGTTTGTGACAAATTGTGATAGATGGATGGTGCTAATGATGATGGAATAGTCATAAAAGGCTCTAATGGCGTCCATGTCTCCGAAATGATGGTAATTTTGCAGCCTCAAGCCTCTGACCTCAAATGACTCGTGAAATGAACGAAGTATGTATCGGACTTTTCACTCCCACTTGCTAACTGTTTTTCATTTCCTGACACTCTGTATCGACCACAGGGGTGAAACCAATAAAGTTTTCTGAAGCAGCAGTTTTAGCCAACGTAATTTACCATTCTCTAGTTCGTAAAGTCAAACATTCTATTAGCTTTGTTATTGATGGGTTGCTTATGCCTGGGTTATAAGTTGGGTCCAAGAGAAGGTTTCGTGGAGACCACCTGTTATTGATTACCAGAGGAACAACTTGTGCCGAAGTATTCGGAATGTTAGCTGGCAGAGCCAATGGAGGTCAAGGTATCGAAACGATGTCAGAGAACCACAGCCTAAATGACTGAGCAATACGTGTCAAGGTATCGAACTGATGTCAGAGTAAAAACAATAGCCGTAGTGACAGTACTTAACTTAGCACAAGGCACCAGAGCGCTGACAGAGCGGGACCCATAGCTTCAGATCATCAGGAAGAGCTGAACAAACGAGTGCCCTTGTGTGATGTGGTACACTGGTAAGGCAATGAAGACAAATGCTCGCGACTTGTGAGCATTTGCACAACTAAGAATTATTTCCTTGTTTCACAAATCGTGATCAAAACGAAAACTGCGCTCAGATTTGGTACCTGGAGTGTTTTAATAATAATGTCTTCCGAGTTTATTTGTTCCAATTCACTGTGAAGTGACGTATCATATTTCTGTGAGGCTATTTTTCGTGAACCCATTAAAATAGTTCATGGTCATTAAACTTGTTCGAGGAGCATTTCTTGTTCCACTATTTCACTATGGAGAAGCATTTCCCATTCAGTAATCAGAAAAGACCTTCCTATTTATTTGATTACATATAAATTTGCTAATAACTACTTAGGTAAATAAATGGTTTCCTTTAAGACTTTTAAGCAGACCTGAATGCTGAGTGCCTGTAATTCAGTATAAAACTTAAAGTTGTCGCCTTCAGTATCTTAAAGTTGAAAAAATTAGTGCGTGAAGTGGCGCCATTGTTTTTATAGAGAAATACAACTTTTTGATGACTTTAAAGACAATTTTGTTTTGCCGAGATGTCACTGAACTTCTCACGATATTTCGGTGCGTGTAACTGAGAAGTAACATCAATATTTGGGGGAAAAAGAGAGACAACTGTGAAGTGATAACTTAGGAGATTCATTTTCCGAACAGCATAATCCACAATAAGTTTCAAAAACATGAAGGGTAACTTTTCATAAAGAGGTCAGAGATGTCAGAGAGAGTACATGTCCATGCATTTTGCATGGCCTGTACCTGCATATTGGCCTGTTATATCCACATATTTTCTAAAAAAACATGAAACCCAGAGTTAATTTTTCGATGAAATTTCAACGACACTTCATAGAATGCGGTCATTGCTAGTAAGACGATGGCGTTACGGAATCAAATTGAATTCGAAGTAACTAGTGGGTAAAAATTCTTACACAACAGGCAGGGTACCATGCACTTCATACTCTCTGCATCAAGACGTCTTCCCAACTCTATTTACATGTTCTAACGAATTCCTTGTCATAGAATGCACACCGAGACTTTAATTAACGCGCAAAATAAAAATATTTATACTGAAATAGTAAATGGCAGCTTTATACTTCTCATCAAGATACAATTTTCCTGATACGACGAATGCTGATCACCAAAAAGTAAATTTTTATTTTCTTGTAGAACAAGATATTCATTAATTGAACTGAAGTAGGTCATATCTTTAATGAATGAAATAACCTACGATTCACAAGTGGAACTCAGTCTCACAAGTGAACGAACTGCTCAAACAAATTATAATTAGTGATGTCTTTACTCTGCGCAAGAAAACCTATTTCGTTTTCGGTATAATCAGATAATTGTCCCACATGCTGTCCCAAAAAATACGAATAAAGCACAAAAATTCATTCCCTAGATAAAATAATTTTGACACTCATGAATGATTCTGCTCTCGCAAATCCTGCGTTATTCAAACATTAAGCCGAGCGCTTAAAGTTCAGTGCTTTTATCTTCGAAATAAACTAAGGAATGAAATAAAAATAGGAGTTCTATCTTCAAAAGAAGCAATTATCCTGGAAATTTGTCCGGTCTGTTTTTCATTCGTGCATTTGACGTTCCCATTTGAAGAGCCCGGAATTGTCGAAAAATTTTCCTCTCTAAGAACTGCGATGCATCGACGCGCGGGTTGTGACAGCGTACGGCGACTCTGCAGGGCTGAGCGTCTGGCAACTCTGCAGAGTAGAGTGTCTGGCAACTCTGGAGGGTTGAGCGTCTGGCAACTCTGGAGGGCTGAGCGTTAGGCAGTTCCGCAGGTTGAGTGTCTGGCAACTCTGCAGGGTTCAGCGTCTGGCAACTCTGCAGGGTTGAGCGTCTGGCAACTCTGGAGGGTTAAGCGTCTGGCAACTCTGGAGGGCTGAGCGTCTGGAAACTCTGGAGGGCTGAGCGTTAGGCAGTTCTGCAGGGTTGAGCGTCTGGCAACTCTGCAGGGTTGAGCATCTGACCACTCTGCAGGGCTGAGCGTCTGGCAACTCTGCAGGGTTGAGCGTCAGGCAATTCTGCAGGTTGAGTGTCTGGCAAATCTGCAGGGCTGAACATCTCGCAACTTTGCGGAGTTGAGGATCATGAAACTGTGGATGGTTGAGCATCTGGTAACTCTGTAGGGTTGAACGTCTTGTAACTCTAAAGGGTTGAATACCAGGTACCTAGCAGGATTACCCACCTGGCAACTTGACAGAGTTACCAGATGTACAGGGCTCACATCCCATTAGAAAATGCAGCAATACTTTGCCAGAAAATACAGCGTGTATCTAAGCGAAGGCAACAAAAACTCCTGAACCAACTGCACCGATACAAAGCGGAAATTGTTCTAAAATCCGGTCACAGGACTGTGTATTTAGTACAAAACTGCTAAAATAAAATAGTGGCTGACTGGATCACCAGACCAGCGATGCTTAGCAATATGCAGGCTTGGATCTGAGCACTGACTCATAAATCGATGAACCAATAACCAATCATTCATTCGCTTCAGACTAGAAACGTTCGGACGAAAACTACGTAAAATAAAAAGCGTGAAGACATGGAAGACAACAGAATAATCCTAAATGTGCTCCGTGTCCACTGCGAACGGAACTTTTATTCATTTTGCCTGTAAATAACACAAGCAGAATAACCCAGCACTCCCACGTTTATTTTTAGTTGGCTTATACGATTTGTTGGAAGCATGACTTCAAGACGAAATAAAGGATTACCAGGATTACAATAATATAATAATATTATAATAAAATAATATTAAAATATTGTAATAAAACAAATAATAATATAATAATATAATAATATAGTAATATAATACCATAATAATATAATAATTTAATAATATGATAATATAATAAAATGATAAAAATAAAGGATTACCGATTACCAGGATCGCAAAAAAATCGGTCCCTCTTTTGAAAGGGCAAAAGCAACTTGAATGGTTCAAGGGCAGTGACTACTCGCCACGTGTATTAATAAAATTATAATAGACAGGAATTTTTGTATTGCATATTCATCATAATCTCATAATTACATATACGTTATTATATGTTTCAATAGTTGAAGACTTTACTCGCAAGGCCTGTGATAATGTAAGATATTTAATAGTTCACGCATGCAAATATCAGGCGATTTGAGCGAACGATAAAGTCAACAAAAAAACGGGGATATAAATACTTTTAATTGTTTTCGTATTACTATTTAAGCATACTTCTTTCATGCAGCTTCTCTCGATATACTACTTTTTTGAAAAATAGGCGATTTTTAAATTACAAGGAGCGGTGTTAGTTGTGGCCCCAATATACATAGTTCAAGAATGCAATATTATTTAATTTCTCAATCTGGTAACAGGCGCCATCTTGTCTCGATGCGAGGGTACAGAAGGGAAAAAACAAGGCTTGCTTACTAGTGAACCATGTTGTCTTCATGGCAACGCTGTGAACTCTAGAGACACTCATTGTTTGGGTTCCATCGGAGACTTTTGGACAAATTAAAAATAAGCACGGCCTCCTCCATTAGTTAGGGTCCAAATAGTCCTTATTCAGAATCGATATGTGCGCAAATTAATTTTTCTTCGCAGCTCCTTTCTCTGTTTACAACCACACTCTTTTCTTACACAGATGGCCCTTCATACAACAATGTTCTTGATAGGAACTGCATTTTACCTCAGTCGGAAGACAACCTCTCGAGACCGTATTTTAAACCAGCTTCTTAAAATGATGACGCCAGCGGGTCGAAGCGAAAATCTTCTCTAAAGCAACTCTAAGCTACTTGAGTATCGACGCGAGTGATCGTACTCTGTGAAGAATTTAATCACGAGCATGAGATACTGATGCCAAACGCTAAATGGCTAATTTTATTAATCATTACCCTTCAAAATGTTTTTCAGTATCTACAGATTTACGAAGAAGCAGTTGCTTCTCAGGGAGTTTATTGGTATTTAAAATTAATAGAAATGAAGAGTAATTATTTCAACTCAGACTGCTACTGCGCTCATGGAGAACGTGGGTGCAACCTTCCTTTATGCGACTCCTAAATCATTTCATGATTTAAGAGCTAGAATTATGACGAAGAATTGGCAAGTACTATTGAAATGATTGTAGATTCCACTCCAAATGTGGTTTAAATTTGCCTTCTTAGTTTCAATTTGTGGTCCTGTTAAATTTGACTCGCATTCACTCCCTCAGGTAATGATATGCACATTTTACTGGAACTGTTGACAAGGTGATGGACTGTCTCAGCTCCTCTCAAAGCGGGAGCCATTGCGTTGTTTTTAGAACGGAGAATCTGGCACGACTACGACTCATCTCGTCTTTGCTAAGGCAGATTATCCGTGAGCTTTCTTGCCATGAAACAGCTGGTCAAAACCTGACCTCCATGACCTAGGTGGTAGTGCCTTTGTTGATCTATTAATGAAACAGCTGGCTGGCAGTACATGGACACCATGGTAGGAAAAGTCCATCGATACATAAAACCTCTCAGGAGGCAAAATTGGAAAGAAAGCAACACACGATATATAAAATGTTACATATGCGGGAATATGTAGAGAGAGAGCGGATTATAATTTAAAGAGATAGATCAACGAGTGAAAACACAGTATTGTTGCATGAGTGCAAACATATTCTCTGAGAGTTCGAGAGAAGGTACAAAAAATTTCCATTGAGGGGAAATAATGTAAGCAAAGAAAGATTGATCGATATGATGCGAAGAGATCGAGAAAATGTAAATGACAAAACAGATAATCAAAACAGGTGATGGAGTGGTATGGCTCAGTCTAAGCCAGTGCACAACCACAACACAAGCAGAACAGTACCCAGAGCGGAGGCTGAGGCCCAGCTGATGCGGTCGATATAATGGCCACCGAAGGTCAAGGCTGGGACACTCGAGCGCTTCAAAAGAAGCACTCATCGACTGCACTGCCTGCCTGCCTGCCTTTCTGTCCGCAGCGCTGTTTCCGCTTCGTGCTCATCTCGGTCCCAGTTGTCGGCTTCCGCTTGCAGAATCACCCATTCACGCTGAACACTTCAAGCTATGTTCGCTTTTGTATCTAAATGAATGTGATCTGTGCACCGATGGGTTGATCATTGTCTGATTAGGTGAAATTTACTTTCATTGCAGTGTTGTTTTCTCGCGTAAACATCAAAACATATTTGGGAGTACAGAACTTAAATGAAATATAGCGGATCAAATATTGATTGTTGACTACAGCATTAAATTTTCAAACAAAATTTTAAATTTTAAATTTGTAAGTGCGCGCTCATTTTACATTTTTCCGTTCGCTTTGAAAACACTTGTCATGCAGTGTTTGCACGTAAGCTTGAAATTATATTCAAGCTTTTAAATAATAATAAAATGACAGAAGGAGAGTAGTAGAGAAAATGGCACCATCATCTTTTAAAAATCCACGACGCTTCCACATAATGTCAACAATTTAGATCTTGACGGAACTGCTCAAGAGGAGTCGAAGTTTCATGATCCAAAGTCTGCAGTTGGGAGTCCAAGGCAGCAGCAAACGGTCCCATTGAGTCACATAAAGCACAATACAGGCGATACTGTGAGCGGGCAACCATAAGATGTGGCACGTGCAGAAAGATGTAGCATGAGCGCGTTGGTAGAGACCGTCTTCCTTCGATGGAGACTCTAGTGTGGTTTATATTCCACAGCCACTCACAATATTTCGACTCGTTGATTGTAATGAACATGTGAAATGAATGATGAATGTCAAACGCGCAATTGAGGGTTTAATTTCCACAGCCACAACATTTCGAATCTTTGGTAGTGATGAGCAAATAAAATAAATGATAAGTATCAAGCCCGCTGGAGAGTATTTCAAAATTAGATACTTTCAAACAAAACAGCATTAAGGGCAGGACGTAGAGAGCGTTGCTCAGGGCTCCCTCCTAAAGCGTAGACATCAAGAGCTTGACTTTAAAAAGACATTTTAAAGAGTTTTAGCGGTGTAGATGGGAGAAGGAATTTTTTTAAAGAGGACATAGTTAGGCGATGTGATGTGGCACGTAGCGTAGTCTAGTCATTACCGTAGTTAAGTCGATAGAAGAACTTACACTGTCAGCTACACAGTTAAAACGACGTGAAATGTTTCGAGACTCGGGTTCAAGTCCAGTTGCAGGCTTCTTATACTGCTGCCGTTCGTGGCTGAATAATTCAGGAAGAATGAACGCATGTGCAACAATCAACACGAGAAGCAACCATAAAAAATTCTAACTAAGACATCGACTGAGATAGGTTAAACTGAAGTTCGATATTCAACTCAAATTTAAATTGACAAATTGTTAGAAACTTTATAAATACCATGCATTAACTGAGTTCATTAAATACCACTAATTTTAGCGGAGTGTAGAAACTTTTTCCAACGACCAATCGATGGGCCATTTCGCAGCAGGATAAACTTGAGCGTGGTGGGTGGGTCATTTAGCAGTCAATGTGAAAACATTTGTACTCCTCAGGGGGATACAACGATTGTATCTATTGGAATTGGCGCTCCCAGGGGGAATGTGTGAGGTACACAGAAAAAAGTTAAATAGACCTTCCTCTTGTTGAAATAGAATAAGTTTCTTGCGTTGTTTCGGACCATCTTTTTCTGGTTCGCTGCGGTCCTGTTTTACGAGTCTCAATTACGGGTAAATAAAATATGAGAAGTTCTTATTATAAATGAGCTTGTCTTGTCGGTTGTGATTTTTGAAGAAAAAATTCTAGCGTTGCTCTTCCAACCTTTTTAGTTAGGTTTTAGAAGTAAGAAAATAAAGGTGAATAAATTAGGCAGAAATCTGCCAAATGTAAACATATTAATGTTTTCTCATGTCACACGCTTATAATACTGAGGAACTCGCATTAAAAACATTCTGTTGTATAAAAAAATAAATAAAAATGCAGTATAAATAAAGTTTCTTGCTGAACAATATTTTCAGACAACGGATGCAAGAAATTCCTTCATTCTGCTCGAAAAGCTTACCGAAGCTTTAACTTAGAACATTTGACACACAAATAGAGGAACTCGTTCTGCAGAGTAAAAGGGGAAAAATTTCTCTCCAACCCAGTAGACGAAAGTTAAAACGAGAATTTGTGGAAAAAAAAACAGTTCTTTTGGGCGAGACCCAGACTTCTACTCAGAAAAAGGATTTCGACAGAACATTTCAAAATTCACATCCCCCGTCAGAACAGCGACGTACTGTCGAAGTTCTGTCTGAAGTTCAGAGGCAGAATCTAAAGGAACAAGCAGTCGTTAACTAGCAAACAACTATACAAAAACTTTGGAAGTCGTTGCACAAGGAGTACAGTGAGCTTTGTTCAAAAAGTTTTTAGAAACTGTGAATTATGAAATAGTTCCAACTGTTCAGTATTAATTGTTCCAGTCTAGCAATTTTGACCGTTTTTGTTCGTTCCAGGAACTAAAACTCCTGAAATAAAAATGTCAAACTTTTTAATGGAATCTGATTTTGTAGCTGCACCAAGCATGCTCCATTCCTTTCTTCATCAAAGCTCATTCTAGTAAAGGATTAGTACTCATATTATTTCTCATATTATTCTCTTATATTATCATCTCGATAAGTACTCATATTATTTTCTCTGATATATCATTTATAACTTAAAAATTAGAATTAAATCGAAAAAATACATTATCTTATTTCACATCCACTTCATATCACGCCTTTAGCTTTAGTCCAGGCGACAGCGACCAGATCTCTGCCAGCAAACTTCAAAGAGAAGAAAATGATATTGGAAATCAGCACTGAGGCATTGAAATTCTTATACGGGCTCGTGACTAAGTGGCACCCGCCGCCAAAATGAGAGACTTTTTGGTGGAAATTACTAAGCTCAGACTTGTGAAATCGCCAGATTTATGGCCGAGGTTTGGTGTTGAGCTCAGAAAAGCGGAGAAAATTCATGGCCTTTGAAGAGAGTTAGAATTTGGCTGCGGACGGTCTGGTGGAAAAGTCACTTTTAAAAAATATTCCATGCAGCGAAGGATTAGCTTCTGAAACTTTTCATTATTTCCATGGCTGCACGTATTGCATATTTTAAACATGATTCATGACCTTATGGTTTCAGAGGTTAACTGGACTTACCAATGAAATATCGTCGCTATATGAATGGCCCTCAATTTTACGCATGCATACTTTAGGAACAAATTTAAAAAAATCTTGTTCTTGATTTACGAATTTTATAAAACGTAAAACCTACGTATTTTTGTTACGGGTTCAAATCTCCACCCATGGAATATCTTCACTCATTCCATAGTGTAACAAAAGGAATTCACTCATTCTCAAAGGTTCTTCGGTATATCCATTGAATTGTTTTGCTGTTTAAGACATTTTGAAAGCGAATGTATTGGATCTTATGTATCAACTTTAAATGAAGTGAATTTTTTAGAATTCTCGTTTTTTTTTATTTTCTCACAAAAACGAGCACCTTCCGTTTCTTCAAAGTCAGAGCAGACAGCTCGGACTGCCTTAATTCTGCTGCAGGCTATGTGCAATAAAATCTTAAATTCAATGTGACTATTGAATCTAAAAAGTGCACAAAAACGGCCAAACAGCTGCGTATTGGTGAAACTTAAAGGGTGAATGCGACATGATAATGGAATGAAAATTGACCATAGCAAGAACAAGGCTCCAGTTAATTGGTAAAATGTGAGCTGATGTTTCATCGTAGTTTAACACGAAAAGGTTATAAAAGACAGAAATGAAATGGAATGTAAAAATTAATACTCATACTAGATCGTAATTAAAGAGAATCATAAAGATATTTTATTAAGACAACGTCATGAAGTTTATGGAGGTGCTGAGTAAAAGATATCAGATTCGTCTGAAGTAATTGAAGGATTGCTGTTTGTAGTGAAGAAATTGATGTGAATAAGTGAGCGTGTGTCAGAACCAGGAAATAGGGGACTGGTTTGCGTTACGGGAGGGTTCTTAACTGGGTTAGGTGACATCCTGCGGGTTTATTGCGAACATAAATGGTGTTAAAAAAGAATTTCTGATGATCGTTTTGAATTTTTTTTTTAATTATCGAATTGTGGCGCTTGTGAACTGAGACGGGTATAATAAGTATGAAGATAGCGCAATGCAACATCAGTAGCTAACACGAGCAAAAAAGAGCAATACTCTGCGTTTGGTCTACAACAATGAGCAATACATGGAAATTCAGAATTAATGCAAGTGAGAGTATAAGGATACCGCGAGTAACGAACTGAAATTTTGGGCACTTACGTAGAGAGAAGATTCAGCCAAGGTGAGATCTTAAAGTTTAGATTTCCACTTGCATCACTTCATGATAAATGATTAATTCAGCGCTGAAATAAATTACCTGACGATACATATGTGCCGGTGAAGTAGCAGGTCTGATGTGCACTTAAATGCAGAAGTTTTGATGAGAGTGCTATGAAAATTAATATGTCAAACCGTTTTGTTGGTGCAAAGAATCTGAGAGAGAATATCAGAGGAACGGGTTTGAACATTTCAGTGATGAGATACTGAAGAAGCACAAACCGCATGACACGGTTTTTTTACATGGTATAAAGATGCTTAGTGAATGAAACGAGTTGTGAACGATTAAGCGAGTTTAACGAGTTATATTCACCTTTTTAGAAATTGTAGAGCAGAATATTTAGGCGATTTCTACATTTAGCACAACTAAGCAAGTAACATCTGAGAAATGGAGTGACGAAGTAGAAAATTGATGTAAGAAAGATGCTCTGAAGGTAAACAGTGGTATAGGTAAATGGAACAAAGATTACAGGGTTTGTTAAAAACGCTTTTCACACTGTAAAAAGAGAGGTGTACTTTGTAAAACACATTCAGGGTAGAATGTTTGTATATACCCATTATTTGACCGCAGTCTCGATCCAGCTCAAGTCTGACACGCTGCATCCTGTTGAGAGCTGCGGGTGGGATGCCGAGCACGGTAAAGGAAACAAGGTAGGTTCAAATCAGTCTTTTTTTATTTGACGATGTGGTTTTACTGACGTCACGGTAACGAACCAATAGCAGCGCTCATGTTGCATCTGGTAGCACTTCTACCCCAGATCTGGCTCCACTATTGGCCTAACGACATGGCGTTTTGGTGACGTCATAAAGTTTATTTGAAATAGAACTTTTCTATTGGCTAGCCGAACAAGAGGAGGTGTGTTTTCTCCCATAGAAATGACCCTACCTTGTTTCCTCTACCGTGATGCCGAGAAAGGGAACTGCCCTTTGATGGCGGCGGAGGTTGGCCGTCATGAAACGCAATCCCAATACGTGATATCATCTTTACACCCGTGAGGCAGCGAAACCAGTATCACAGATACGCTCGTCAAGTTCTTCCATCCATGCGAATTCAACGTTTTTATTGCTACTGTAAAAATGTGTGCATGTGCTAGTTTATATATTAAATATATGAGAGTCTCCCAGTTACTGTGACCAAAAACGACACGAGGGGCTTCGCTGCTTGACAAAGCATTCTAGCTATATCTCATACTTTATTTTCTATCATAATTGTAAAACAAGGGAGACAAAGCATTTTTAGTTACGCGCTGGCTGTATCTCATATTTTATTTGCTCTCATAATTGTAAAACAAGGGAGAGAAAATTGCGAGCGAAAAAGAAATTACAGCATCAGATTTGAACAGGGCTTCAAAACAACACGAAAAGTTATTGCTGAAGGGCAATTTATGAAAGCGATTAACAGAATCGTACTGTAAACTTCTTTAACACTTCATCCCAAGAAAATCCTCGGCTGCTGGTTAACAACCGCTTGTGATTCGAACGATTCTTTCTGGTTTCAGATAACAAACCTTAATATTATATTGTTAATCGTAAATTGCGGTTATTAATTCTATTTATTTACTAATTCTGTTTATTCTACTCCAATCCATTGTTTCATATTCAGGAAGGATGCCTGGGAATAGCCGAAGAAAATCCTTTTGGAGTTAGGTATTTAATCTCGACTCTGTGGCTTTGATCTAATCGAAAAACATTTGGAAAATCTTGGTGAACTGACACTCAGAAAATCATTTAGAAAAACGCAAAATCCTGAGGACTTCACTTTCCTGTCCATGAAAATGGTTGACAATGGTTTTAAAGAAACATTTGTCCGATTTTCAATTTAGAAATGTGGAACACATCGAGAGGACGTTGATGTAAGGCATATCATGAGGATGCCAAGTACATCGTTTGCTGCGTTGCCTTCTAAGACATGTTTGAAGGCTCCAAAAAAATTTCCCTTGAGAAAACCGCAAAGGGAAAACCAGATGGAGCCATGATGCAATACGCTTCCATTGTGACAGAATTCCTTCCCTACTTTCCTCAATGATGGTTTAACTCTAAGCAAATTGAATTCTCTCTGCTACAATCTGGTTATCAAAATAGAATTTCCTCTCGTACATCCGCTCTTGAAGTTCCAGCGCAGTTCTCCTCGGGGCTCGAGTACTTCGACTTGGAAATGGACAAGTAAAAGCATCCCAAACACTGTGTTCCAAAGAGCGGCTACTCAACTCAACTTGGTCTGCAAAAAGCTCACTATTCAATGGCCGCTTGTGAAAGTTGTTGTGACCCTCCCGTAGACTTTGCGTGCCGTTATTTCTATTCAAAATGTCCCAAGCTAAATGCAGTCATGAGGCATGAAAGATAGTGAGGGTAGAGTTTCGAGAACGTTGGATTTTTATAGGCTAGAAGTTCGTTGTTTCTTTGAAGACCATTTCTGAACTGAATTTGTGTTAATTTGTCATTTGTTGTTGCTGGGTTAATTTGTGTACTGGGTTTGTTGTTCGAGGGCATGGAGGTCATTCGCTTTCAGAAAATATTGAATGATCTGATACAACGAACATCGCTAGTGAATTGACGTTCGAATTTTGCTGTTTTTCTGAAATTCACTTAAGCTTCTGCATTTGCAAAGCAATATTTCACAACAAATGGTGGAGATTTTAAACTTTTTACTGGAGTAACAAAATTTTCATCATCTTACCAGTAGAATTATAGATAAACTCGCATTCAGAAATCGATATGGTCATCTCATACTGTCACACTAGCAGTGTTGTCGCTGCTGCAGCGCTCACGGAGGAATGAAGACGCGTGGCATAAGAGTTCTAATTTACTTATGAATACTTGGTCCAAATTAGCACGGTGACTACGTTTGCACGGTTGATTTGGTTACGTTGGAAATAACAGAATTGAAAAACCATCTTTACTGCTTGATTACATTTTTATCGTTTCTTAAAAGAGTGATAAATAAAGTTGCACTATAGCATTTTAACTTGTACGCTATTATTTATTTTAAATGGAGATAGTGAAACAATTGAAGTGCTATTCATTTATACCGGTACGTAAATGAGCAATTTACCTAGTGGTACACATTTAAACCAATACGGAGTCAGCGAGTTAAAGGCAACTTCACCATCAAAGAGAGGATGGTCGACGTGCACCAGAGCATCACATGTAAGAGACCCCAAAATCACTACTTCCGCAGCGTTCGCCAGTTCCTACTGTGCGTGCGACTCTTCTGTGTCTCGAAAAGTCGGAGCTCAGTCTTCAGGAATCGAATTTCAAATTTCTGGCCTCGTGAAATTCGTCGGAAAAGAAAGTGAAGTGTTCTCCGTGTTCTGCTTTAATTCAATGACCGCACACCTGCCACTCTACTCGAGACACGTCATGTGTCTTCTGCTCACGAGTTCGTTTCAATAGTTTTCCCCCTTCTTCACAGTTTATACAGGATGACTGCGATGGGTTAAACTGAAGTTCAATGTTCAACTCAAAGGTGAAGTTAGATGCTTTCAATAATTTTATAAATACATAACATTAACCGGGTGTATTAAATACCATTAATTTTAAAAGATTGTTAAAAATTTTCAAACGACCCATCGATGGATCGTTTCACAAGCAACGTGTTAAATCATGGTCACTAGATGAATGTTAACTGATCCTAACTACTCGAAGTAAAAACTTGACTGAATTTACCGCAGATTTCATCCAGAGCTCCTTTTCTTACACCACAACCCTATTCTCTTTTCGTCTTTTTTTCACAGTATCGAGTGCACGACGAACGAATCTTTACAAACTTCCACGCTTGGTAACATTTCTCGGGCCATTTAATGCTGAATAGTACCCGCAAAAGTTTAATGCTCCTTAACGTTCCCCTTGAAACAATCGCCCGACAGAGTCGCTGCCGTTTTACATCACCTCCTCTGCAGCTTTCTCTCTGATTTAAATGCACATGATGCGCAAAATTAACCTTTTTGAACTTAAGTAAATGCATATTCCTCTGTTAAAAACAGCTTCAATATGATGTATATTTCTCTTGAATTCACGAGTTCATGTTTTTTGTGAAGTGCTGTGACGAGTGTCCGTCACTTTCTCATTGTGATGTCGGTGACAGCCTGATGCTAGCGCCAGTCGAATGGCGGTGCTTACAGTAACGGTGATGTAAGTGAAATATTCACACAGTAAAAGGCTATGAAGAAAATATGGATGCGTGACTGCTCCTAGATGAGTTATGATTGAGATGTAAAGTAGTGCTGCTCTACTGATGTATATTTCCCTGCAGTGGGTTTTTCTAAATTTGAGAACGCTCATGAGCATGGATTGAACGAAAAAGAACAAAATGCATTGTTTTCCTTAGTTTACTGTGAATTTGAGTAGGCTCAGGAATATGGATTGAAAGAAAAAATGTATTGACGTGGCTACTTCCCACTAAATTTAATGTGGCTTATACATATCACTTATATAAAAGGAGCCGCGTCCGTCCCTCCGTCTGTCTGTGTGACCCCCTCTTCTAATCGATGACTTTGATAGCAACAAGGATAAAACTTAAGAAATCCAAGAAATTATTCTTTGGCATTATTCTTCTGAAGCGATTTAATTCGCTTTCACTTGCATTATTGTCTCCAGAATACGCAATCGCCTTATTTTAACAACTAGAAATTTTATTTGGAGCTTTTTCTGTTGAAATTCATCATTTTGTTTTGATATTTTTTATTGATAATGCGAAAAGAAATGTTTTAAATTCATATGACCAGTAACCTGGCTACCAATTAGTATAAGGCTCAAGATTTTGGAACTTGAGTTATTGTTTTCGAAATTGTGATTTTCTTGAAAAGCTTCGAAGAGATAATGGACGACATTTTAGGATAAAATTCCGGCAAAAGAGGCCACCAAGGATGGAAACATGCCCAACCGTAAGTAAGATGCAGCAAGACTTCGACAGCAAGAAAGACGCCGGAGACTATCACGTGTATGGAAGAAAAATATATGACTGCAGATAAATATGTATGACTGTAAATAACCTTATTTCAATTCAGGAGCTTTCAACAATACACTGACACGTGTATTGTTGGTTAGGTTAGATAGAATATCAGCAGTTGAGACTTCAAAAGTATTGGAAAGCCATAGAATAGCATGGGAAATCATGGGAAAGCCATGTTTAAGCTCAGTTGGTCCGATATCTAACCCTATCATTTCTTGACGGGCCGTGTGCACTAGTAGTAATAAAGAAAGGCGGTGATGGTTAACGACGCAACACTACCGTAGTGGGTCGTGCTTTCATCGATCCCTGCGGAAGCTCATGCCAAAATTTGGAGCAGTTGAAAATGATCGAACATAGATAGATCGTTGGATGTTCGCATTCATGCAGTATTCATTTTAACTTGCCAACAATTTTGTACACATATCTCAATTCAATCTTATTAGGAAGAATTTAAAAATGCAGGGTTAGTGTGTTGCGTTCCACAGCAAAGAAGGTCTGAACAAACCAATGAAAATAACTAATTGAATGAGTTCTGAAGGAAAGTTCACTACATGACCTAAAACTCATTTTAAATTGGTATAAGTAATAGCTTGGCCTTTTGACTTATTTTTAGATAAAAGCGTTGATAGTATGCATACAAAAATGGTTATAAAATGAGGAAAAAACAGTACATGGTACTCATTATTGCAAACACAACTGTACTTACGACCGATGGGACTACACATCGTCCCTGTCACAACAAATGCGTTGATTCAAAAGCAAAGTACAGAGAAGTCTGCTTCGCAGACACTCGCTAGCTGCGTGTCTATTCTTGTAAGCATTACGCGGGATCCGCATAGTTGCTGTGCTTATTTTGAAGGATATACAGTATGTCCCACAAAAACCCGAACCGAGTATATGTTTTCCCAAATCAGTAATACCATCATAAGAATACCAAGAGCATTTAATTTCGACCAAAGATACGATGGTATTACTAATACGGGTATTCTTATGATGATATTACTGATAAGGGTACAATTACTCGTTTCCGGCTTCTGTGGGACACACTGTTTTCTTGCCCACACTTAGAGCACCACTGTGAGACTTAGACCTAACGCGAACTTACACAAATATATACATGAACCCAAATCTCATTAAACTATGTAACAGCTCTGACATTCATGTACATAGCTAATTGAGAAATTTAGAAATACTCTAGAAATATTATTAGAAATTTAGAATTACTGACTGCGGAATCAACGCAATCAAAACTCTACTCAAGCTTCTCTCGTTTTCGCTCTCCAGGAAATTAAAATTAGGAAGATGAATGATTCAATGGTAAAAACAAACTTTATGTAAAAACACAGCAAAGCTCCCGACAAAAATTCAACTTACTAAAGTTTTCACTCAGTCAGGCTCTCTATCTAAGATTTTCCAGCAACATTTTGTGCATTACTCGGAGTGAGCCGCTGCTAATAAAGGTCTAATCTCGCAGCAACTCAAAAGTTCCCAACTCTTACAACTCCACTCACGGTGCTCATGATATTTTAATATAATATTCATTTAAAAAAGTAAAGCGACTCGCCCTATCTGCTTTAGAGAAGACGATTAAGCCAACACATGCGTTGCGTCAGCTCTTCAGTAGACGGAAGCGCACGTCAGAGCGAGGCAACTGAGAAAAAGCGCCCGAATACTACGATGGCTCCTTAACGTCATCCTCCGTTTGAGCATATTCAGTTTCTCTCTTACGTATGTTTTTAAGAAGATTTTTTTCACATCGCAGATGATATGCGGGGTGCCCACAAAAAATGTATCCACTGACCGATATACGTATGTATGACACCGGAACCGTTCAACTGTTGTATGGTTCCGGTATCATATTTACATATGTTGGTCAGTGAATACATTGTTTTTGGAAGCCCTGTACAAGACTAATTCTACTAACTCGTTATTTGGATGCTAGTGTACGCTTCCCGTCAAAAATAACGGCATTCAATAATGATCGAGAACGCCCGTGAATCACATTATTAGGTTATTTAATTTTTCCAGTTCATCACGCGTTAAAAGACGAAGAAAATTACTTATCATCTTTACTAAAACCCTCACTACAAATTTGATATCACTGCCTATTTATAAAAAACAACGTTTCGCAGCATTAAGCAGCATTAATACGGTGACGCACCCTTAAACTGCGGAATTAATTAGAGTTGTTATTCTAGCGGCCGTCAAAATCAATGCAGTTCAAATGATTCACTTCGAATGTTGTTCTCATTTCAAAGCGGCGTTAATTTGCCCTTCAAATTAGCTCCCATAGCATCGGAGCCTCCGAGAAGAGAACATGCGACTGCGCCAACTACAGTCTTCTTAATAACAAAGCTTCTTATGTTGTCTCCCTCCACACTCTGATGCCGCAGGAGATAAATCAAACTCGGGCTCAGCCTGTCCGGTAATATCTGTCTACGGCGTGGACGGGAATTAGCCAAAAACTGCACTGAATGGCTAAAGAGCTTAATTTCTCAAGAATGTTCGGTGTACCTTTACTAAACTGAATATTTCTTCAGCTTATTCTTAATTGTGCAAGTGGTAGTAAATTACCCCTCACAGTACACGGTCCTTCGAATTAAGTCGCACGATTTAACTATGGTAGATGAAATCCGTGCTCTGTTGGACTCTTCGATCTTTGTATGAGTGAAACTTGAATTTAATATTCTTCTTTGAATTGAATTGAATATTCTGATACGAACATGATATTACCCTTTTTCCAATAAATAATACATCAGTTCGTTCAAAAAAACCCCAATTCTGTTCCAAACAACCATTACCAAAGTCACCGAATAAAGAGCGAATAATTTTCCCAACCAAGTTCTTCACTATATTTGAACTCATAATCACCATCATCCATCCATCTTGTGATAGGCAAACCCAAGCTAGCCAACACGCCCGCCGAATAGGTAGTATTTAAGGTACGGATTAAACAAAGCCTCGTGATTGAGTGTTCCAATCCTGAGGGAAGCCATCCCTCCTTCAGCGGTGCAGCGCTAGGCTGGCGGTGTTGTCAGATAACCAGATCGCGGTCTCTGGGATCCAATAACAGCCCCTGCTCTTTATCCAGCGCTCCAGGCGCTAAGGTGCCTGTAATTACGGTCCTGGATGCTGCGCAGCTGCTGGAGCGGCCAGGTGTGCGTGCTACAACACAACGGTAGAGGAAACAAGGTAGGGCCATTTCTATGGGGGAAATACACCTCCTCTTGCTTACCTAGTAAAACGGCTTTATTTCAAACAAACTTTTTGACGTCACCATTGCAACATGTCGTTTGCCCAATAGTGGTGCCAGATTTGGGGCCAGCAGTGTTGACAGATGCAAGATGAGCGCTGCTATTGGTTCATTGCCATGACGTCAGCATTGCCACGCGGTTGACGAAAAAAGGATTGGTTTGACCCTCCTTGTTTCTTCTACAGTGTCTCACACGGTCTTGTTTCATCAGTAATTGCATATGGAACATCGAAGACGGTAACTGCCGAGGTGTTCAACTGCAAAAATTTGCTTCTTCAACCAACCCCTGATTTAGCGGCGCCATGTTTGAGGGACTCTGAAGTTTCAAAAGTCAGCATTGCATCTGATTGAGATGTGCCGAGTGTCGTTTGCAAATTATTGAAAGCAAATCAGATCAAATCATAACTTTTCAGGTAAATCCAGTGAGGAAACGTTCCAACAAAAGCAAAGTATAATTAGGGCAATCGGGTATAATAAAGAATAATCAATTCTACGAATCAATGTTCCTAGAGTTCTTTTCTTGGTTCCCTGATATTGAATGGAAAAATAGATATGTATTTCACCGTGAAAGATTTTTTGCGCCTATTAAGGTAATCGTTCTATTGTTTCAACAGAGCACTACTGTTTTTAAATCGGTTTATTGTTTCTGTTTCTCAAGATCAATTTATTTCAAATGTCAACTGCGTTTTGAAAGGCTACGTTCACTGACAAAAATGTGAGTGTGACTGAGACAGAGAGTCAACAGCTAACTTTTCCCAAACGAAAATATAAGTTTACTACCATTGACGAAAGTATATCCATTTCCAATCCGATTTTCCGGACAGGAAAAACACAAGCTTATCCAAGAAAAGACTGATGCAAAAAGAAGATCACGCTTGATAAAAAAATGCACCCATTTACTCAGTCAAAACTCAAATTCAATCGACCATGACATTTACACAGGAACAGGCACACTAGGCAGAGCAGAGAAACAAAATTTAATAGCAGCGCCGTAAGACCATCGGGAGATCACGCTTGATAAAAAACTACACCCATTTACTCAGTCAAAACTCCTATTCAATCGATCATGACACTTACTCAGGAACAACGGGTAAACTAGGCAGAGCAGAGAAACAATATTTAATAGCAGCGCCGTAAGACCATCGCTCCCCAGAGCCCAGAAACAATAACTGGGATGCCAGGAATCTCGCAGCGAGGTTGTCGGCACCGAGTTCCCTCGAGGGACCGGCTAGGATTTGGTTCCTGCGACGTCCAAATTCACTTTCCTGCTGGGGGAGTCTGCTCCTACTCAGGGGGAGCGAGCAGGGGTGGGCCGGGGGGAGGGATTTGGTGGGCAGCAAGCCCGGGGAGACATTTGGTGGGCAGCAAGCCCAGGGAGGCATTTGGTGGGCAGCAAGCCCGGAGAAGCATTTGGTGGGTGGCAAGCCCACGAAATGTGGACGTTCTGAAATTCTACGTAAATTGAGATTGTAAAAAAAAGTTTTGGGTCTAAAAAGTGGAATTTTGGTAATGGAAGTTTCCATAAAATTTCCCTTTTTTAAATTTTTATAACACATTCACTCGTGTGTAAATCTTCTAAATTGGGCCTCGTAAATTATATCTATAAAAAAAAGAAACAGAAACAAAAAGTTAGGAATGCTTTCGATGAAATTTAATGCATTAATATACTAAAATTTCATGTTCTAAGACTGTCAATGAAACAAAATTGAAAAAACTCTTATTTTCAGTTCAGATGTAAGTGATAGTAACACTATAATTTTTGAGTTTTTCAGAAAGTAATCAAATGCATTAAAACAGCAAGAGTTTTTAACCCTGCAAATTTTACAAATATGAACCACGCAGTCAAAAAAATCCATCGCTAAATGGAAAAAAATACTTCAAAAGCTTTTGGACAAAGATGATTCAGATTTGGGCGGCCAAAAAGTGCAGCAGGGACAACATATGGCCAAAAAATCTAATGAGGGACGGAGAGAGGAGCCAGGCGGCACGCAGGGGGAAGGTGGTGAGAGGCAACCTCTGCTGAGAGAGAAGGGCAGCGAGAGGCGTGGTGTTTGGGATCAATACGGACCTGCTGCTGCTGTTGCTGTTGCTGCTGCTGTTGCCCCTGCTGCTGCTGGTGCTGCTGCTGCAGGTTTAGCTGCAGGAAGTCTAGTTCTGGTCAGCGCTGCCCAGCCGCGGTGAAGTTGTCGTTTTGATGTCGACGTTGGACAGTCGCTGCGTCCGGAGCTCGGACCGTCCGAGCTCTCGTGGGCCAACTTTTCGCATTAGAAAATCCCGATATTTGCGCTCGACAGTTTTGCCTCGGGGGCAAAATTGCTAAACTGACGCTATTGCTGGGGCTTCAGGTGGCTCTAGCGCGCAGAAAATGCACAAGGACAGTTGTGGAATGTTGCAAAAGAACTATGTATGAAGCGCATTCTCTACGAAACTGTTTGACGCAACAATGTAGTACCGAAATGCTCGGGGTATTGGAAATTAGTTCAAAAAATAATTTCTTATGTTTTTCCATCCTCTCGCTAACAAATTTAGTACACTGAAAAAACAATCAACACCTAACATTCAAATAATCTTCAAAACAGTTGTAGACTTCCGGGTTGGAACATTTTATAGGAAAAGAAAGATGTTAATAAACCTGTGGTTGTCGGACGAAAAATGAATTTTGAACCTGCGATAAAGATTGTTTAAGTTCGTTTGCTAAAATATGCGAGTGCTTTTAAGCTATAGGCGTAGCTCAAAATGATCGTAATTTGAGAACTCAAAAGTGGTCTAAAACGTTTACGACAGAAGTAATGACGTAATTCTACGGTGAAGTTT
>JACJUY010004366.1:0-39213 GCA_014220935.1 Platorchestia sp. MABIK
GTTGACTTGATGGACAGTTTGAAGGTGGTTGTGGACTAGCGGACGAGACTTTGTTTGGGGTGACTGGTTGACTTGATGACTGCTTGAAGTTGTGGACTAGCAGACGGGACTTTGTTTGGGGCGACTGGTTAACTTGATGGACAGCTTGAAGTTGTGGACTAGCGGACGGGACTTTATTTGGGGCGACTGGTTGACTTGATGGACAGCTTGAAGGTAGTTGTGGACTAGCGGACGAGAATTAGTTTAGGACAGCTGAAGGCTGTTGTGTAACACCGGATGCTACTTTGTTTGAGGGACTGCACAGGTTGGTGGCAGTCATTTATTTTTTGTAGTCAGCTTTGTTTTGAAGATTTTTTCGATGAGACAATAAGGGAAATTTTTAATATTGAGTTCGGTGTGATCAGCATGTGATGATGCTTTGTTGCACTAATAATTCAACAGTGATAGTCAAGAAAAATATGCTGCTGACCTCAACATGCATTGAATGTAATTATTGATGGTAGAATTTATAAAAATTGTTTAGTATGATTTCAGTGATCGAGCTTGGTTGAGTTAAATGCGTCCATTTCTGAAATGAAAGTAACCGAACACATCTCGGCGCAATGTTGTAAAGGCGGATAGTATGTATTTGGTTGCATTTTCATTTAGTGTATATAGAATAATCCTGCAACATTACATACTGCTACTTAACTGCTCTTTCAAAGCTGAAGAATATGTCAGAACAATTGGGTTTAATTTGTAGAGCTGAAGGTAATAGGTAATTTTAATTAGTTATTTGTTAAGAATCATCATGCAACAAAACATACACTGACTTGTGTTAAGAAGTTTGAGGAGATGAAGGGATTTTTTCATTGACATCGCATTAGCTCATCAATTTTGTAATTCAATTTACTGACTTACAAATATCTGATAATTCGCATCACTGCGTTCTTCAATAATAACAATACAATTTGACAGTATTTTTTATGAGAAGCTATGCCTCGTCACACATGGGGATGAGTCACCCATCCAACATTTATAATATAATTTCGAAGGCAGTCAAATTAACCGTTCAGAAAATCAAATTCAACCGTTTGCATCTAGAAGACGTCACATAACCACAAATACATTTATGTGTTCCATTCAAAATTATGACATAATATCGAAGGCTGTCATGTTAATGAAAAAGTGGTTCAGAATATCCAATCTAACCGCTTGCACCTAAAAGACGTCACGTAACCACAAATACATTTACGGAAGACCGCGTCTTTTTCAATTTCTTTTCAGCATAGGAATGGAAGCGTTCTGCATTCGAAGCACTTTTTCCGACGCAAATTTTATCTCCTAGAAGCTCACAATCTAACAAATCCGTGAGACACAAGGCCTGAGGACCTCGGCATCTTACAGATATTTCCTCCTGTATCGGCGCAGGTTAGAAAATCTTCGTTACAAAATGTTACGTCCCACTGGCTCGCATTCGCAGATTGGACGACCCTCTCAATAGACGATCTTTTCAAAATGCCCGATTGCTTCCCAAAGTCCAAATTCTTCTTAATCAACAAAAATGAGAACAGTGAGGCCTTCTTGAGACGGATTTCCTCGATTTTGAACAAAAAGGGGTTTCTGGCCTATCGATGTCTGATGGTCATCGAAGTAGAAGGCTTTTGAATGAGCGGAACGACGTTTTTGTGGGTATTGATTGTAGAAATTATTTCTTTGGTTGAACCGCGACACAAAAGACTCTCTGATAACACGTTTTGTGATAATTATATAGTTCTCATGGGCTTATCATGATTACACTATCCGCAATACGAACAGAGTGCTGATACAAAGGTACGAAGCACTTTGAAAACATTCTCAGGTGTCCAACCCGTGTACACTGTACACTAAACCTTCTGTCAAAGGATTCAGGTTAATTTTACTGTGTGCCATTTCATCACCTAAATTCTTTTTGTGTGGTATATCTGAAAATTATCGATATAGACATGTTTTACTTTCGAAAATTGCGTAGCCACCGTGAATGTCTGATGTAGGTATTTATGCAGGTGCAACGCCCTAAGAATTATGTATATTTTGCTGTATTCTGAATTCAACTTTCAGCACTTATCTTCAACAGATCAGTATTCTATTGTAGTACATATTTGCAAAAACATTCTTTTATTAGTGTAATCCTTGATAATATTCAGAATTCGACGTTTTTTGTGATCATAGCCAGGGGCATAATTCAAAATGATTGCCCTATGATACCCAGAAAACATTTCATAGAGCGTTTAATAATGCAATTTGCATAAATGTTTAAATTTCTTTTCTGCATATGTTTCTTATTGGAGTTAGATAGCTATTTATGAGCTAAAAATGGCAAGTCTTGATTATTAGTTTCGACGGAGTTCTGATGAAAATTTTCACGGAGTTGCTATGAAAGTTAAGTTCACTCTAAATTCAATGAAAAAAACATTGTTGGGAGAGCAGCAATGACAATAACACGATCTGCTTCAGTTTAATCATGTCATGTTCCCACATGCATCGATATGTTTGCTTACAATCAATGACAGTTGAATATTTCTGAAATTTTTTCGAAATGCGGCAAACTTAAGGGGTGAAATCTATCACCCTTCTAGCATTGCAATGAGTTTTAATTTCATATAAATTACGTAAAAAGCAAAAATCCATTGAGTAGAGAGTATTTCCTGCTTGCCATAGTCTTTTTACGTTCAGAGAATGCTTGTACTGGTTTTTGACTACACCAAAAATTTTTTTTGAAATTCAAGGATAGAAACCTCATTTGCTTATGCGTTGCGAAGCTTAGACCATCAAGGATTTGTTTTCGCCAGATAAAATACTTCAGTTTCTTATCTGAAAAACTTCTAATTAATATCGGCAGTGAGCCGCAAGAATAACATGATAACTGCAGAATGGAACTTAATTCTCAGTACTCTCAATTGAGCATTCAATGTAATCCTTTCATTTGATAATTTTTTGCCGCACGCTTTGTTTTACCGAAAAATTGATAATAGAACCCAGAAGAGCGACCAAACGTGTCACCGACAAAAAGTCGTTTTGATCCCCCGCGGTGCGCCGCCGGAGCTTTGGCCTCAAATCAATTAAAAGCGCCTTGATCCTATGCGATTGAGAGCTCCATTTCTCGGCTTAAGAGAGCAAACTTTTGCTCTACCAGTAGCAAAAATCTCGGTCTGCTCTAAAAACGATTTATACAGTTATTGAGGTGCGGCTTATTTCACTTGTCTTTATCTGATTCCTAGAAGCTTTGGGGGTGAATGGGAACAGATTAGAGAGAGAAAGTCACCCATTAACACAGATTTGATACTTTCATTCCGAATTACAGAAAAATATCTCATCTCGGATTAATATCTCTGTGTAATACAAAAAAGAATAAGGTTCACTTTCAAAGTGAAATTATTAGCTTTGTTGAAAATGGTACATTGTGTCTCACTCACACGAGGGAATTCTATCGCAGAGTGTTGAAAAATTTCCAAAGGTACAAGTCTTTGAATTCTTCCTCCGCACAGCGCTTTCATTTATTTCTAAGCACATGACACTGAAGAGTATTGTGTGGTATCATTGGGAAATATTACTTTTCTCACATTTACACAGTCCGAATCCTAATGATACATAATCATGACTGATGTTAAACATAAATATAAGAGTATTTGTGAGGCCATTGCCATTTTACACGGTGTCATTTACCGCCTCACCTGCTATTTAAGATGTCCGATACGTCAAAACATCCTGCGTAAGGACTACTGTTTGGCCACGCTCCGCCCTTTTAGCTGTTTAGGGTCGACTTTTCGAAAACACCACGTCAAAATTTGATTATGGAGCTGATCCACGTGTGTGTGCCAGACGACAAAATTGATAACTCTTAACAATTTGCTTGACTCTAATGCTCCGACGATTGGTTCAAGTTAGGTATTGATGGAATAGGATGGGCTAGGTTGGGTAAAATGAGATCTGGCATTTTTAGTTTAAGTAATCATAAATACAGACCCGTAAAATTGATGCTATGTTGAGGGATATACACTAACTAATTCACATCTATTATTTATTTTCAATCTTAATTGAAGAATTTCAAAAATAAAACTACAAGGCAATGAAACGGCCTCTGTTATTTTGACATGGAAGTCACTAATTGTACTCTAGTATATTGTACTCTAGTAAAAATTGTTATTGTACTTCAGTAAAAATTTTAATCGTACTCTAGTAAAAATTGTTATTGTACTTCAGTAAAAATTGTAATTGTACTCTGGTGAACATTGTTATTGTACTGCAGTCAAATTGTTATTGTACTATAGTAAAAATTGTTATTGTACTTTAATAAAAATTGTAATTGTACTCAAGCAAAAATGACTTGACCTGACCACCCTCAGCCAAAGTACCCTTTTGAAAGTTTCAGACGCTGCTCCAAGGCACTACAGCTTCGTCAAGTCATCTTTCGAAAGTAGTCATCATTGCACATTTCCTGAAAAAAGGAAAAAGTTATCAGCTAGGGATAAATAATCCACCAATAACGCGATTGTAATGTAATTATTTAATGCATATATGCTGCTGGGCGAAATTTAAACTTATTCTTTCAGATGGAAGAGATTTTGTTCTTAAAAAATTCAAGGAGAATGGTGATTGCGAACAGATGATTTTGTGGCATTTTTCTCCGATGCGAAATTTATTATATTCGTTGTTGAATCGAAATGATTTCGTTATCGCATGAGCTCATGGAATAATTAAGAAGATAGTATTTTTTTAGAAGAAGATTTGTCGTATCAATCTCTATCGTTCGTTATTTTGGATGTTTAATCAACTAGAAAAACACAATTCGAAAACAGCAAGAGGAGGGCTGTCGAGGCGCATCAGCTTGCAATAGAACATATTGCTTGCCCGAACCACGTTTCCGAAAAAGCAGCCTCAAATTTTAGGCTACTTAGCTCTCATGAGTGAAAAGTGCGTGCAAAAATTTCACTTTTTGATAGAATGGCCACCTCTCCCAGAAGTAAATGATCCTTCAGTAGTCAAACGATGTTTGCGCGTAGAATCGAACACACGTTCAGTTTACGGCAGTGGATCTCTGTTTTCGGTTCGTAAAATTTGATTCTGCTTTTGTACGGCATGCAGCCACTCATTTACATCCATTTGCAGGAAAGAAAAATCGGAACGAGCTAACAGCACAGTCGCAGCGCACCAAAAAAACGGGAGTTTTCAAAGCGCTCACCAGAATGCATCCCAGTTCGAAGGCGAGCGAAGGCCTGTTCATGATACAGAGCACGGGGCCTGAAATATTTATTCGAAATAGTTTCGAAATTTCCCTAAAAACAATAACGATGTATCTTTCCTGAAGCGTGCCAAGTTATCCTTGCAATATATGCAAATTTTTTTGTTCCGACTTCGAATTTTTTGTAAGGGTTCCGAGATTTTTGTCGAAACTGTTTCCAATTTTTCGGAATAAAAATTGCAATGCCTTCGCTCCCTGGCTAGCTACAGTACTTCCATTATTTGACAACTTCAAACATAACGCCTGAATGGCAATTACATTTTTGCATCAGGGTCCGACTTACAAAGGACGGTTGATGAATTCTCAAGGGAAATAACTACATCAAGCAGAACGCTGCTGTATACGAGCATTTTCGATCACTGTGAAGTAAATTGCTTTTGATGTTCATGATACTTCTGGAGGATGTGATTGCCGTACCTGAAGATACATTTGTTTTTTCAGAAACTGGCGATGTAAATTAGAAAATTCAGAAACTGGCGATGGGAAGAATGTTAATTATGCAGAAGAAGTCGAAACCAGTTCGCCCCAATTATTTTTTTTCATTTACTCATATTACAACCAGTATCATTATATTGGCACTGATTTCGGGTTATCATCCATTTCGGAAAAAGGAAACAACTGCCACTCGGCAAATTAACAAAACAAATTAGTGCACAAATTCGACAAGAAGTAAAATAATATATTGGTGGTGCATATGCAAACAAAAGTTTGAACACCGACCCTCCCTTAGAAAAATCGTTTTTGATACCAACAAATTGATCAGTGGTCAGTTATATGTGAGTTCGAAGTTCGTTTGAAAAAACCGCTACCTGCTATTAATTTAGGAAGCCTTATACTATTAAGTGAGATGGATTTTGCCAGAGAAGGTGCGGAGAAATAAGAGCTTTATTGCTCATGGAACAAGCAGGAAGACATGAGAGAAATATTGTACTTCTGAGCATAAGGTCTTTTTTTGTTAACGCGCAATGGGATAAAGACAACTGGTAGCGTTTTGACCTATTGGGACCCCGATATGTCGTTATTGCTTCTAAAATCCCTACTCATACCAAAAAAATTACGGCTATTGGTCTAAAATCTGCTGCAGTTATTGAATGTTAACTGCCGATGGTATAATTAATATTTCCATTGCTTAAAAAACGATTGCGGTTGCAAGAAAAATTGCTACTGATCCTGCAAAAATTAATCCGATTGCTGCAAAAACTACGGCTAATGCTTCAAAGAATCTACCGCTACTGCATAAATATTGCCATTGCTGAGTAAACGACTGCGTTTGCTCCAACAACTATTACTGTGGTTGATTAATAATTACATAGATAGCTAGCAGCTGTCACCAATATTCGTATCTCCAAGTAACGACTGCAAGTACAACTAACACAAGCATTATAAAACTTAGACTGTTGTTCACTGCAATTGATTTCAAATGTGTATTGAATATTTTAAACTATAGTTTTACCAATTGCGGTCAAAGTATTAAACAACCGGTCTCAACTTCATAAGGAGAGTGTGAGAATAGAAATTCGCAAACTAGAGAGAACGATTTACAAACGGAGCATGAAAAAAAAATAAGAGCACTCAGCATACCCAATCTCATGGAATATCCAAGATTCAAGACGACAGAACAAACTGATGGGGGAAGTCCTACAGAATGGAAAATAACTATGCTTTTGGAGTGAGATGCATTTAAGGGCTGAGCTGGGTTAGACTGCGCTCATTAGTGTTGATTTCTACGATTCCGAGGATATGAGGTTGCTGCTGTGGCTTGGTACAATACGTGTTGTGGTGCGAGTGTTGTGGGCGCGTGCAGTGTGTTGCTGCATGCAGTGCGTGTTGTGGTTGCGTGCAATGTGTGTTGTTAGTGAGAAAAAAGTCAGTGCGGAGCGTACAGTTATAAAGCTCAGTTTGGTTCTCCTTGTAAGCAGACTGAAAAATCTAAAGAATACGAATGAAGAAATCACTTCGCTCGCTGTTAATTTTTGGCGCATTTTGAACCGGAACTTTCCGCGATCGATCAAAATAACTGTATTAAGCTTCAACTTTTGCCTGAGTTGAGAGAATTTGCTTCATGAATATTAAAACCCTCACCATCCATCTGAGTGGCCTTCCATAGAGAGGCGCTGGCGAAGCTTTCCGTTCTGATTCAAGGGACAAAATTGCTCGTGAAAATTCTCGTTTCCTTCTCTCTCTCTAAAGTTTTCTCAAAATTATTGAGCCAAGAAAACCATTTTGAACATTTTGCCGGGTCGCCATTCGAAAAGTTTCGCGGTGGAGGAAAACGAGTCTTGTTTTTCGCTCGTTTTTGCAGGTTCTGATAAATGCCCGCAATGGCAGCGGCGGCGGCGGGCCTTCTAAAGGAAGGCCGGGTCTCACGAGCAGAATTTGACACATCGTCAACATGAAGATGTTGGCGATGTGGGAAATCGTCGTCAACGTGAAGATGTTGACGATGTGTGGAATTGCCAGCGTGAAGATTTTGGCGATGTGTGAAATTGCCGTCGACATGAAGATGATGGCGATGTGTGAAATTGATGTCAACATGAAGATGTTGACGATGTGAGGAATGTCGTCAACGTGAAGATGTTGAAAATGTGTGAAATTGCCGTCAACACGAAGATTTTGGCGATGTGGGAAATTTCCGTCAACATGAAGATGTGTCAAATGTCTTCAACGTGAAGATGTTGAAGATGCATGAAATTATCATCAAAACGAAAATGTTGACGATGCGTGAAATCATCGTCAACTTGAACATGTTGACGATGTATGAAATCGTCGTAAACGTGATGTTGACGATGTGTGAAATCGTAGTCCACATGGAAATGTGACGTATGAATATTCAAATGTAAAATCGATGTGTGGATTCCGATGTGAGTGTTCGTTATCGTAGACAGAACTTTTTTGTTTATTTTTAGTTGTTAGTTTACCTTTTCTTGAAATAATTTTTCTGTTATGATTGGTGTTATCGTGATTCTTCTCGCAAAGCAAAAATGCTCTTCAATTCAGTTAGGCTCAGTCAAGTCCAGTGCAGTTTGATGCGAGTAGACGCAGACAACTCCCATCAGATTCAGTCCAGGCTAGTTAAATGTGGTGAAGTCATTCTCAGTCCAGGTTACTTGAGTAAGTCGAGTCATACCAACTGACGAACTGAAAAATTTCCTCCTTTGTCTAAATGACCTTCTAATTCAATTCCTCTTCCATAATTCCTCTTCTATTCAAGAGCGTTCTCATCACTGATGTATTCTCCCTTAAAGAGCAGTGACACTAACCGCTAAAGGCGCTCTCATATTCCAGCTGGAATACGACAAGCCTTAAAACGAACGTTTAATTTCACACGGTTGGGTGCAGTTACCGTCCTGGCCATTAATCGCTTGAGTTTATTCTTGTCGTGATAAATTCGAGCAATGCAGGTCATGCTGCAGCTACAGCGCCCTGATGAATTTCCAGACGGAATAAAGTCGCCGTGATTGTCAGCTGCCAGAGGGGCTGGTTTCAACACACACAACTCGCGTATTTTAGTTGCGTTTTTGACTTCCGTAACTCCCGGTAAATTCTTTACGGGAAAGATTTTGAAGATTTATTCACCACAGGCACGCACATTGCTACGAGCAAGACACAAAAAATTACTATTTGCCAGTTTATAATGTTAGCTTTGGGCCAAACAAGCTGCAAGACTGTTAAGGTAACTTACGAGAAGAGAAACAAAGTTAACGAAAAAATAATTGATAGTTGCAGGAAGAGAAGAGGTTGCTAATATTATATTTTAGGTGATCACGCTTTCATAAACTGCAATTAATTTTCCTTGCTCTGAATTTTAGTCACAATCTTCGAGGACAGAAACAAATTCTAGAGTATCGATTCGTGATAATTAAAACAAGAGAAATGATTAACTTCCTTCAATTTCAAATGACCTGGTTTTCATGGTATGAAGTTGATTTTCCAAGTTTTAAAAATTAAAAGATACAAGGAAATGCATCTGAACTAGCTCGTAGGTTTCATACGCGAAGAAATGGGCGAGAACAGACAGTTTAAAAAGTTGCGTTCATTACATATTGCATTCGCTTCTCTACAGCTCACACAGGGGAAGGAACAAAAATTTGTCTATATTTCTGTGAAAATCATGTTTTAAAATCCTGTTTCATTTGGGGAAGACAGAATTGGGAAGTTTCTTCCAACTACAAGAGCGTCTAAGTATTTCGGGTGCCGATTTATTGGTGACGAAAATAGGGGACGTCTGGGAGAATCCATTATGGCTATTAATGTTTCGATTCTTTATCAACGAGCTGGTCGCGATGTGAGCCGCCGGTGTACACGGGGGGAGCTTTTTTAAGTCTGCTGAATTATCAGTTGTTACAAATTCAATTTTTATAAAGACTTAATCAAAGTTAAATGAAGACACGATCCAGTTAAATTTGCTATTTTCAAAATTGCTCACTACAACTGACTCCAAATTCGAGTTGAATATTGAACTTCAGATTAACACATCGCGGTCAACGAGTTAAGAATGAAATACGGGACGTGAGGCCGAATTTATGCTTCTTCGATAGGTGGTACGATCGTGCTCGATGTCGTCACTTCTGCTTTCACTAAATTGATATTCCACTTAATTATAACTCGAGCAGCCAAGCGACCGAGTACCCTGCTAAACTCCAGATCTCACTTGACTGACATTGAGCTTGAGTCCAGTGATTGGTATTCAACTTAACTCTGTCCCTTGACTGATTTGATGCATATTACTGTGAAATGTTGCTGTAATATTCGACAGTGTCATTGATATTCTTTGTGAATCTTTCCGGTCTTACTTTTGTCATATGTTTTATAATCGTCGCAGATAGTTTGGTGCCTTTTTTGTTTGAACGATGATTTTCTTCTATAATATTCGCAAGCATTATCTTGCTTAACCAGAGCAATCTTATTTACCCAGAGCATCAGTTGAGAAACTACGCAATGTTACAGGGACGTGTGGAGGTGAAACTTGTGAGCAACCGGATTTATTATTTGATAAGGAAATATTTTCGTTTAACATTTCCAATCGCTTTTGCAAAACACGGCGAAAAAATCAAGATCGTAACCAAAGGTCGTTTACAGAATGGCGTAAAAGGGCAAAATTTCCTGAGAATCATCTTGACTCTTGATAATTAAATTTTGTTCTCCAATGTTCAAGCATCACGCGCCCGATCAGCTCCTGTAAAAATGCTTTCGAATCAAGTTTAGCTAAGTTTAATAAGAATTTTAACGAGGCTTTCAAAATGGAGATGATACTTAAAACATGTCTCTTACGATAAAAAGGTGAAAAATTTCTAAGAAAGTTCTGACAAGCATTTATCTCCTCACCATTTGAAGTTTTTGAATAATAGCTTCAGTGGCAAGGATTTATTCCGTTAATAGCTAACATTTCAAAGTAACTGAGATTTTCTCAGTCTGAAAGGTTAGTTGCGTTGATTGGAATGGCCTCGGAAGTTTGTCTGCGCCCCGAGTTTCTGTTTGTTAAGAGACACAAACTTCTAAACTCATTTGAACTTCTCCTAAAATTTAGCTACGTTTTAGGCATGATCGCTGACGCGGAAAAACTTCAGCTCGAGCTTTGAATTGGCGAGCGTTGGCGGACTCGCGAACTCTGGTGAGGTGCAGAGCGTGTATCTCGGTACGAAGTTGCGTGCAGGATACGGGCTCGACCTCCACACCTCATTTTAGGGCGCTAAAACTACGCAGGAAATCTTGGATACGATAAATATTGGATGTTTATTTTCGATGCAAATATAAAGTAAGAAAATAATGCCTATTTTTTTAATGCTCTGTAGATTTATCGCTTTTTTCGTAGATTTTCTGTTGTATAGTCGTCAGTCTGATTTGATATTTGGCAGTAGATTCTAAATCCGAAAAAAATAAATTAGAACAAAGGATAGGATATTAGAATTTTTGGTGGTCTGGTTTTGAAATGAAATCAGGAACAATCTATAAGTTTGAGCGAGAAATCTGTTAAAACAGGGTGACGGTCAGTTAAGAAGCAACGCTTGAATCGAGAAAAGTTTGAAGCCGAAAGAAACAAAGAATCTAACTCCATCGAAATTCAGTATCATAAAAGACTTTTTTCTCTCAAGCGAATCCTAATTGTTTTCTAGCTAACAGTTCTTAGACAGACTTTCACTCAACTCCACACCACATCGCTGAATCGAGCAACAGAGATTTTAAGTTTTTAAAGCCTGAAATATTGCCGGAAAACAAGCCTCCCATGGCAGCAGCTGTTGAGGAGATGAACGGTTTTTCGAGGGTCGCTGTGACGTCTGCATTTCTTCAGCAGCGAGCTCATCTCGGGAAGACTTCAGGGTTTGCTTTTTGGCATTTCTTTGCTATGGGAGAGTTCTTGTGTTTTGCACTGGGCTTAATACGGCAGCGAGATTAAAATGCATACGTTCCGAAAACTCCTTTCATGTTGCTGTTTATGTTGGCAAAACGTGAGCGCTTCGTTGAAAAAGAATTCTTCTTCTCTGTTCCAATTTCAGTTATGCGGACGTAAGAATGCGGACAAGAGTATATTTTAACTTGATGAAATCATAATTCCATGTTTCTTGGTTTAAATCTTTCCCACGCCAACGACATTGCTTCCTACTGGCAGCAGTAATTAAGCCTCACAGAAAAAAACACTTTTTTCTAAGCCAGATCTCAGTTGTGAAATTATTTTTTGGAAATCATTGTGTTCAGACACAATATATATAAAGTGTGGAAGCATTTATTGAGTATCGAGTAAACCTTCACTGGAAGAACGCTGTGAAAATATGTGTTCTTAATAAAACTTTAACGCAACTTTGAAGTGTTGCATTTTAGGGTGCATGACTGTAGTGTAACTCAAGTCATATGCCAAGGTATTGTGGGCATAATTTCCTTCTAATAATGTATACAACTCTACTCTGGTCACTGACTGCAGTCTCTGTACACCACTCGTCTCAACAGTCTCTAGACACTCGTCTTAACAGTCTCTAGACACTCATCTCATCAGTCTCTAGACCCTCGTCTCAACAGTCTCTAGACACTCATCTCATCAGTCTCTAGACCCTCGTCTCAACAGTCTCTAGACGACAGTCTAGACAGTCTCAACAGTCTCTAGACACTCGTCTTAACAGTCTCTAGACACTCGTCTTAACAGTCTCTAGACACTCGTCTCAACAGTCTCTAGACGACAGTCTAGACAGTCTCAACAGTCTCTAGACACTCGTCTTAACAGTCTCTAGACACTCGTCTTTAACAGTCTCTAGACACTCGTCTCAACAGTCTCTAGACACTCATCTCATCAGTCTCTAGACCCTCGTCTCAACAGACTCTAGACGACAGTCTAGACAGTCTCAACAGTCTCTAGACACTCGTCTTAACAGTCTCTAGACACTCGTCTTAACAGTCTCTAGACGACAGTCTAGACAGTCTCAACAGTCTCTAGACACTCGTTTCAACAGTCTCTAGACACTCGTCTTAACAGTCTCTAGACACTCGTCTTAACAGTCTCTAGACACTCGTCTCAACAGTCTCTAGACACTCGTCTCAACAGTCTCTAGACACTCGTCTCAACAGTCTTTAGACACTCGTCTCATCAGTCTCTATAGACCCTCGTCTCATCAATCTCTAGACTTTCGTCTCTAGACACCATTAGTCTCGTCTATTTCTAGACATTCGCCGTCTCCATGGAGCACAAAAATCAGCAGAGTGTATTAGAGCATTCAGGCCTCCGGTCAGAGCAATTTAGTTGCAACGTCAGCGGTAAGTTAATTGGTGGCCTGATGTTTGTGCCGGCAGAAATATTGAATGCCGTTAGGGCTTCCCTCGGTTCCGCCCTCGGATGTCCTCACAGCCTCCCTCCATCACTAAAATGACTTCTCTCTCGTCTCTGAATTTCCCATGAGCTTAATTTTCAGCTCTTGGGTTGTTATGGCTGTATTATACCTTGATATTCGTTCCATTAACGGGTTTGGAAAATGTTCGAAAGGAAATTGAGAATATTTATATCCGAAGATTATAATTATGTGTGGGCTTAGATAAGAGTTTGTCAAATTTTTTAGAGAGCTGCATTGTTGTGATCGCCTATTTGTGTTCTCTTTTTGCGGAAACAACTACTGACGGTGTGTCCCCAGGTCTCTTTTTATTCTCTGTTCAATCTTTCCCATTGCTGCGTTATCCATTCATGATATCTTTAGGCAGATTGTCCATCAGAAACATATCACATATTCGCTTCCTTTTTTAACATGCGGTATCAAATGTTCTCGTCATGTTTGAATAATATTTCTCTCAATGAGATTGTTAACTGAAACTGTAGCAGCCAATACACGTCTGAGGGATTATAATTATTTTAAACGAGAATTAATATTATAAGCTTAATGAGCAAGTTTCCTTCAGGATTTAATCATTTCTTCATTATTGTGTCTTCTTACCTGAATAAATGCTGAAGGAAACTTGCTCACTAATTTTCCGTTTCGCTATTTCAGAAGATCGTAGGTTAAAAGCAATATATCATACCTGGAAGGGTATGATATAGAATAAAATAAAGGATTAGAATAAAGGATTACATAAAATTCGAATAAAGGGCTACATGTTAATATTGTTGGGAATACTAAACTTCGGATGGCGAAGTTTCCAGTTTGTAGATGAGGTCTACGGGGTGAGGCCACAGTGTCTTGTATGCGCGGGCACGGTCTGCATGTATCTCGGATACGAGGCTTCATGATCAACTCAGTCGAGAGCATAAGTATCAAAACGAGGGTGTTCTCCGAGAGCAATAAATGATTAAGGAAATGGGAAAGGTCATAACTCGCCGTTAATGAACTTAAAGTTATCCCTCATAGAGGAGATAGTACTCATGGCCGTACAAACGGGAGCTGCTACTGAACATGTCCCTCGGTCGAAATCTCCACTTCAACCGCCGCCCTCAAGAGAGGACTTATGTAAAGCCGTCCTCGAACTCCTCTCAAAGTGAGCGAGGTTATGTGATGATACAAACGCATGGTTATTGAATTAACGCGTGGAAAACTTAACTAAAAAACTTAACTAAACCTTAAACTTAACAAAAACTTCTACAAAGCTCCTTGAAAAATTCGTAGAAGAATGCTACGATTACTTTTTACAAGCCAGCACATTTTCTAAGTTAGTAAAAAGCAGGCAAAATAAGACGTATATATTGTTCGAATTTCGTGGACTTTTGAAAAGAGGATTAGGATAATGAGTTCATGTTCATTGTTCCATGACCGTCTCGTGACAAGGGAGGAAACCGTAGATGTTAAAAAAAAAAGAAAATTATGGTTGCTGGGATACCCGCAATGGTGATAATTCTTTGCTTTTTTCAGCACGGTTCTTTGGGAACTCATGATAGCGTAATGATGTGCCGGCCAGCTCTGTTTCCAGGTTTCTGATGTCATTCTTAATTGCAGATCGTCTGTAGTCATGAAGTTTCCTACAGCTCTTTTATGCTTAATTAACACAGCCCTTAACATTTTAACAAGTACACTTTCCACTGTTGAAATAACATTGAGTGATATCATGAAGCCGAGTTTTCCAATCCCAAATTTCCAATCGATAGCCAAGATCCTATCGATTGCAGCTATGTTAAAGTTAGATAAATCTACTTATGTGCATCGAGGATAAACTGCGACTGTACATACTGTTTTTTCCATTAGTAAATTGAACGTCGGCAGAAAGAAATCTGAGACAGGCAGGTTTGTTGCACGGGTTTTTGAAAAATAATCAAATTTAGTCCGGTTAGTTAAGTCAAATTAATTGGATTTATTTTCAATGTTTATTCATCGGCGTACGTGCATACATTTCAAAATTTATTTGCTCCTAATAAACCGGATGTTCAAAAAAATCTCTCGCCGTAGTAATTATACTACTCAACAAATAATTCTGGAACGGTTGAAGGATGAATATAAGAAAAACTCAGCCTTTCAATACTTAGAAAAACTTTGGAAAAGTTATTGAAAAAGCCCTCCTTCATTTTTAAGGCATAAATTGACTTTGGAGTTATGATCTGAAACTGAGGAGCTGGATGATACACAATGGCTGAGAGGCAATGGCGGTCGCATGCGCAGGACGAAAAGAATTCAAGGCGGTGAGTCTTTGTTGTGATGATAACCGACTTACGCTTGGTGTGAAAACGATGAAAAAAGTATATAACGAGTCTAGCATGCTCAATGCGGGGAAACGTTTTAAGTACCCTGTAGGCAGAAAACAGCCTGTAAGGAAACGTTTTAAACACCCTGTAAGGAAACGTTTTAAACACCCTGTAAGGAAACGTTTTAAACACCCTGTAAGGAAACGTTTTAAACACCCTATAAGGAAACGTTTTAATCACCCTGTTAGGAAAAAATCATGTAGGAAAACGTTCTAAATACCCTGTAGGTAGAGAAAACGTTTTACCCCTGGAGATAAGCTTTGGTAGCCCAGTAATTCAGTTTTTCTACTATGGCGCCAGTCTTGGATTGCCGACAGCAAATGTGGAGACTAAAACTTCGATGAAAATGTTTCCTTTCGTAAGCTAAAATCAGAGTTGGTGGATTTACTTTTTTGGGCAAGATCCTAGAGTACAGAGTTGTTTTTAAATTAAATTTGACCGTAAAGATTGCACAGCATCTGACAACCCTGTACGATTGAAGGTTTGTTACTGAATGTTTTTTTGATCAAATTTTGCTCTGAAAACACCTGACTTGATTATCACGAAGAAAAAGAAGCTCAGCCAGCGTTCGGAGTTGAACGACTGGGAGAAATATGTAAAAAATGCGGACGAAAATGTCAGCAAGTTAGTAGTCTAATTCCATAGTTTAGTCATTTCAATGTATTATGAGAAAGAGATATTTTAAAGGCGATACACCTTTTATGCTAAAGCAGTTTGGTTAAGTAATTACTGCCATAACTTTTCTTGGACCTAATTTTCTAGATTAATGGAAAGCGGTAGCGAATCCTTTCATCTTCTTCCAGAAAATTTTCCGAGTGTGTGAGTTTCAGAATGAATTTCTGAGAAGTCAGAAGCCGTTGTTCAATTCGCTTCTAACTCCAAGAAAAACGGAAAGATTTTTATCATTCCACTCAGTAGCTCCTAACTTATTGCTTCATTAATCAGTGCAGGGTCATCAAAAGCAGATTTTTTCAACGCCCTGCCTGTAACATTACGGATAAAAACAGCAAGGGAAAGGAAGGAGAGTTTCTCTTCATTCTTCAAGTACTATTGAAAGAATTTTTCAGACCGCAGTCGTATTTTAGATTCGATATTCATCCTTGTGGTAAGAAGAAAAGCAACACGAGTAATTTTTCCTAATATGTATTTTTTATTATTGAATTTAATTATGATTACGACTAATGCATGAAATATTTTTCTCAAAAGCAAAATATTCTGGTTGGTCATGCGCTGGCAAATTTGAAAGTTGATTGTGGGTGGTGTGCTAAAGAATGATTTTACAGTTTAGAAGATTTGTTTGTTAAATATATCTAATGTAGTACTTGCTTCTTACGCCAGTGAATTGCATACGAGTGAATAATATATTAGTGAATTATGCTTTCACCAGAACATGACATAATTATAAATAACACAAGAATGGACTGCATACCAGTGAGGAAGTGAGGAATGGCATCAGCGCGTCAAGTGCGCGTGAATTGAAGTCCGTAGACACCTCCTTCGATCTAATCACGTGAATTCCCCGTAGATTTGATTTCCATCATTTGAAGTGTATTCTACGATAACTTGCTAATAAATCCGTGTGTTAGCATTTGCCATTTGCCTCACAATAAACTTGGACTGGATTCAATAGATCATGCAGAATGATGGGCGACTGCTGCTCTATTTAGTCATTGATGCAACAATTTCATCATAGGTCGTAGCCGAGATACTCGTCTCGTTGTCGAGAGTCCGAACTCTCAGAAGTTTCAGGACTCGTCATATTTTGCTTGCAAGAAGTTCAGTTGAAGTGCGCTTCATTAAACATCAACCCACATGAAGGCCAAGTCACACCAACTTCTTTTACCATTCGAAATTAGCATTTCAAAAGCGATAGTTCTGCAGAACTAACTTTCCTTCGAGTCTATTTCTGTTTGAGAGCGATGCTGGAAGGCCCTCAATATGTCTATGAAATGCAGTGCAGCCCAATTAAGAGTTTGACAGGACGTTTGAGCTGTACACTGCTCTCAGTTATACGATCTGTCCTTTATTTCCTCTGGGTTTCAGAGGTTCAATTGAATGCTTGTGGCCCCATTCAAAACATCGAGTTTTAATTGTTCAGAAAGCACGCAGTCGAAGAGTTCGACAGATTCGAGATCAAAAGCGCTCAAAAGACTTGAAACTACGATCACAAATTCCCGCAGTTGCTTTTTTGGAAAAAAGTTTTCCAAAATTTATCTTCGTGAATGATTGTTTCACTTTTCAAGAACTGAATGAAACCTTCATGATTCTGTGAGATGAGAGAAAAATTTCATTGGTTGTTGACGAGCAATAATTGTTGAAAATTGAAAACATGTAAATACAAATCATCAATGACGGTGCATAACTCCAATAGTCGTATCAAACTTCGAAAAAAATAACGAAGACATTATTACTCGAAAACTACTTTAAACATTTCATATGATTTCTACACTCACTCTTCAATGACCGCATGAGACTTCCACAATATTTGCGCGAAACATCGTCGTGGCCCCGTGACTCAGAGCCAGCATTCGACACAAGTGTGCAGTGTAGCGTTAATTATCTCCACGATCTCGGTGACTTCAAATCGGAGCGTCTCCGTCTGTGCCCTCATCAGGCGGCACCTCGAGCCCCAATTAGCGGCCTTTGGAGGCTCATGAGAAGCGTCGCAGCCCTCGAACTGTAGGGTAATTTGCACGCAAGTTGGATTTGCAACTTCGCTTGAACTTTGATCGGAAAACAAGACAATGAGACGTGAATGAGCCCAGCTGAACTTTCATTGCGTGTTTGAGTATCTGCTCTGCTGCGCCTGTTGTGCTGATGCACTACAGTCAGGAACGTGCGAGCGGACGAAAGGAAAGGACGATGCACTTTGTCACAAGTCCCTGTAATTTACATGCGTCGTTATGCTCCATAACTGAAAGTTACGAGAAAACTTCTCTCGCTAAAGCGACGATAAATTTGAACTCATGAATTTTCAGGTATGGTTTAGTTTATACTTTGTTATTTTGTTGAAACTTATTTTGGTTTTTCAACTGAAAGAAAGAATTTCTGCGTATTATAATGGCAATTTATTTCGTTGAGTTCAGTTTTATCTTTTCATTGAAGCTTAAATCATTTCCTAAATTGCGTGATACAGATGCAAAAAGAATGTTTACTTCTCGGTTGGCTGGAGAAAAAAGTAAGTTCAAAATTTAGATGCTGTGGCTTTCTGTACGCTATTTTACTCGACAAGCAAAAGTTTACATAATAGAAAATTTCAAAGAGTGTTTTATAATGATAAAAAGCTGCATATAATTTATCATACCATTTGTATACTAGAAGCTCCGTTCAAGTGAAACTACTTAGATATATGTAGCTCACATTGCCTTCGCTCCGTTGCCATGTAGTTGAATGACAAATGAAACTAAAAATGTTTAAAGATATTATTCTATAAAATACTTCAAAATTTCTTGTATCCTATACAATTCATTGTTCGTTACTTTTTTCTATAATTACAATTTTCACATGTCTAAAGCTGCTACTCTGCTTTTTAATTGGTTTCATCGTAGTGAAAATATTTCCAACGCACGTAGCTTCTACTTAATTGTTAGCATTGTCATAATGCGCTAAGTGTTGTTGTTATGGATGTCATTTTTATTATCAAAATTTGCATTCACGATCACGTGATCGACCCTCGTGCGCGGAAAATATTTCCTTTGATCTGGCGGATGCCCTTCACCCCAATGTGATTAAATAATTAGTTACTCGGAAATGAAATTAAAGCAAATTATATCCTCTATTAGCTCCACTGGTCACAACAGCTGAAAAGAAATGGCGGGGAGTTTCGCTAGCTAACTTTTCTTCACTAACGGAGAAAAAGAATTTGTAATCGCAATTGAATTATAACCAGGATGCTAGAGTGTGTTGCCTGTACAAGACGGATTTTTGCCAGTAAAAACTGGCAAAACTTCCTGAAATAACGTTTTTGCCAAGACTGGGTAGCTGAGAAGACGTGTTTCTAAGCCGGACTAGCAAAGTAGTTACAGCTACTTCATCGTAATTTTAACTCCATAATTCCAAAGCAAAACATGAGCCACGCCTCAAAACAAAGGGAATGTTTCCGGTATTTGCGCGCGGCGGGTCTTCTTGCCGCTCAAATTTGTAGTTCCGGACGAAGGACCTGTGCAATTTTTCCGTAAGTTTTTACGAGCGCATTTAGTGTCCGTTTTTAGGCGACACAACGCCGCTTTCTGCAGAAGTTGACTCGGCCGGGGATAATTTGTAAGAAGAATGTTCCAGCGCGGCTGGAGACTCAAATAATAAAGCTACGTTAGACGAATTTTCTGAGATTAATGGTCGGAGGCTCAAAAGGAGAGATACTTGAGAATTGTGCTGCTCAAAACAGTTGAAACAAGGCAGAAATTTCCGCAAAAAGGCTTGCAGCTAATAAATTTTGCGCAGGTATTGTTTCATGCTGGGATGTTACTTCTCTTGAGGATGTTCTTCTAATTATCGAGAGGAATTCAATTATTCCTTAGTTAAAGAGTACCAGAAATAATCGATCTCGGTGAACTTTGAGCCATAAATATTTGGCGAATAAAATGATTTCACACCTGCGAGTCGTATTTAAAATGGACACACAGCTGCAGAGATACAATGAATAACATGTCGCGCAAATTTTCAGCGAAAACTCTGGTGATAAAATGGGTGACTTCAATTGACCACCGTCCTTCCTGTAAATCTTTACAATCAATGTCTGAATACCAGCATCACCGCTACACGCAGTTGAGACCTGTAGCGCTGATATTGAATGTGTTCATCGTTCAGGTGCGAATATTTTTGGACCTTGGCTTGCATCCTAACGTACTCGAAACTGGAGACGTGACGAGCTCGGCACCGAGGCACGTACAGGATTCACACTTTGACTGCAATTGATAAAACTGAATGTCAATGTTTAACTCAAATATAATGTAAATTGTAGTTAGCGATTTTGGAAAAAGCAAGCATTAAATAAAATCCGTGAAGGGCCAACTCAATTGTAATAAATTCCAACGCGCAACTGGATCTGACGAGCGGATTTTAGAAAGGATTAAAATTTCATTTACTACGTAGATGAAATTTAAAACGTGAATTGAAAATTCGGTATAATGTTAGCCTTCTTGTATCCTATATAATACTAGTCATCTTGTAATTGAACTTTCTGCTTATCAAATTGCAATAAATGGAGAACTACGCATTTCTTCGTTCTTTTTCATAATTTAAGTAAATCATTTTCGTTACTAATTTATCTGAATAAACCATAAATCAACCATAGTATTCCTATAATAAAATTTAATGTCTCACTTCTGATATATATAACGCTTATAATATTTACTATATTTCATGGCATATATAAATTTTTTTTTGTCTGTAATCATTAAACTTCTGATTGGCAAGGCATGAAGTATTTAGAGAGTGGATCTGTGACACGAAAGCCACTATCTCACGTGTGTAATAATAACATTCAAATCAAGTCTTTTATTAGGATAAAAATGTTTGACTGGTGGGTTCTTTCAAGGAATGAGAGAAAATACAATTTCGTGTTCAAACAATTTCAGTTCTTCATCAAGATAACCGTTGTTCGACCCAAGCTGTGTAACCGTTCTTCGACCCAAGCTTTCGGTATCATAGGCTTGTGTCCAATTACGGTCGTCTTGAGGATTTTCTGAGAAGCTAAGTTGGAAAATCCAACTCTAAGACGTCCTCGATCCCAATAAATATTGTCAACTTAATTAAATGGCCTACGTGCTCCACTGAACATTTTTCCATCCCGCCATATCCGAAGGATAGTGCATGCTGGAAATGCCGACACACCTACAATTCGTGGCTGCAACACCAAGTTAATTTCATCTGCTCGCCTTTTATATAAAATAAGTAACAAATCCAGGCCTCGTCACTTTATATTTTCCTGATCGACTTCTCAGTAATGCAGTTTATTAGCAAAGTAATACGGCCTGTGAAGAAGCAGCGTACGGAATGTCTGTATCTGGTGTCTGTTTTTATGTCATTTGCTCGGATACAGGATACTTTTCTGATGAAGAATGGATAGTCGTATTTGAGTTGGAGCTAAACGTGTTTCGCGCAAATTCAACGTCGAAATTAAATTCATTAGAGCTACGTTTCTCCCACATCAATGGTATGAGAGACCATGTTTTGTAATACGTATGCTGTTCCCTCAGACTCAGAGCTGAGTATTACCTACAGCGCTGCGGAATTAATTAGTCAGGCCCATTTGTTGCATTGACAAAACTGAGAGAAATCAGCAAGGCATGTCGGCAGTATAGGAATCCGCTAATGGACTAATGAACCTCGTAGCCGTGCTCCACTATTGGAGTGGGGCAAGGCAGCTACTGCCCACAGATGTGCTTTGTTGTGGTGCGGTAGCGTGAATATATTACAGCTTTTGTAGTGTGCAGCATTTATGGCAGGGATTGTGAATTTGAGAACCAAGTAGAAGTAGTCAAGTAGATTCATGCGGCATTTTGTAAATTTTAGTTCCAAGCGAAAATCGTCTGGTAGATTTATGTGGTGTAGAACGTGGCATATAAATTTGAGTAGTTTTAGTCATTTTTGCCATCGGGGAAAAAATCATTGTTAATTCTAAAGTGAATATTTGATTAGGGGTTATGTGTGACACGTAGAAAATGTTGCAAAGAAAAGGTGTATAGTCATTGAATGAACATAGTTGATCATTTATAAATCGATAGAACCATTGTAAGATTAGACTGCTAATCATCCGTTCTATAATAATTTGCGTAAAGTTATATGTAAATATCTCCTGTGTGCAATATTCCCATAAATTCATATCTATTCGAATGATATCTTAGGGACAGTACCATTCTTATGTTATAAAAAACCTGGCATTCGCTCACTTTTGTTCACAAGCCAACAAATATTGCAACAATGAAAATTAAAGCTATTGTTCAAGAAAATACAACTCACTGCGAGGAAAATGATATTACAAATGGTTTCAAAAACTTTTTGGCTATTAACATTTAAATAGCAATACTCAGTTGTTGCTTGCTTGGTTAATGCGTGTGTCAGTGGCGTTCTTAAACAAACATCGGCATCTACGGATGCTTTATTTCCGATTGAAGCATGATACATATCACCTTTATCATTGTTTTTTCAAATGCCTTATAACTAACACCAGGACGCCATGACGCTTTCCCCCAGTCAAAGACCGGTACCCATTTCAGACACCTGGGTGGAGTGGGGTATTGTGCTTAGAATTTTTTATCCTATACCCAACAGAGAAAATCGCCACCAGCGCCGAGACTCGAACCCGCGTTTCCCGCACGGAGTCAGGTCCTATAGACACACGGCTATGGCGAGCTTAAAGGATGCTTAATGACCTTATCTGTGATACGAGTTTCACCAGTACACAAGTAGAAGAATATTTTAATCGCGGGTACTATTAGGATGTAAACATTTGTTTGTCATCCACATCATGAAGTCAGCCAGGGCATACTGTGACGGTCAGCGTACACTGTGACGGTCAGGGCACACAGATGTGACTGGGCAGTGAGAATGTATTGATATGACGGTCCCTAGATCATTTCGGCGTAGTTCATCAGTTAACTCGCACTCTACGCAGGGCTTTATAATTGGCAGTGCCAACTGCAGAAGCGCTGATCAACAGCGTCAGGATTGCTGGTGGATGGAATGGAATGGTGATTGACAGACTGTCGGATCAGCGAAAGGTTGCTGGTGGTGACCGTTTTCTCCGGTGTTCATAATTAGCCTGGTGATTGTTGGTGGTAGCACTTCTTTGTACTATCTTTGAAGTTGGATAGTAATCATAATTAGCCTCGTGGTTGCTGGTGGTGGCAGTTCTTTGTACTATCTTTGAAGTTGGATAGTAATCATAATTAGCCTCGTGGTTGCTGGTGGTGGCATTTCTTTGTACTATCTTTGACATTGGATATTAATTTAGGCCAGAAACCTAAGCTATAAACGTACGCTAACCCTTTTTCTGTATCAGGTTGCTGGTGCGAAAGTAAAGTCCGATTTTTAGAATGAATGTTTTAAATTAGATTTGTACATTATTTTCGTTCTGTTACGAGTGTAATTTATTTCTTTTACTAAATAAACAACTTTATTTCAGATTTTCTGTGTTACGTTCAGATTTTCCATGGATATTAACATCCATGTTTGTCCCATCTAAAGCGCACATGAAATTTTTTCTTCCGTACGAATTCAATGGTGTTAATGCAAGTGCGGCAGCAAAATCTATTCAGAACACTTATGGAGATGATGTAGTGGATGAAAGAAGTTGCAAGAGATGGTTTTCTCGTTATCGAAGGTGATTTTACTCTAAAAGATGAGCCAAAGAAAGGTCGTCCAGTTAACTCTGATCAGTTGAATGTTTTTGAGTCCAAGAGTCCTACTGTTACCACTAGTAAAATTGTAAGACAGAGGTGGCTCATGCAACCTGCTTCTCATTTTCATTTTTTCTGAGGACTACAACATCAATATAATCGACTTAGGCTGACAACAAGAGATGAGATTGAAAAAGAATTGAATTTGTATTTTGATCCTGAGCCTACAGAATTTCGCGAGCGAGGCATTTACTGTATAAGCTGGTTGAAAGGTGGAAAGAAGACATTGAAGAAAGGAGAGTATGTAAATGAATAAATATTTCCATAGTCATTTCATTGTTAGCGTTGTCATTTTACCCAAGATTTATTTTAGGCCCAAGACTTCACTATTAACTTAGTCATTTTACCCAAGATCTTTAAGCCGAGCATTATTTTTCCACCAATCTTACATTTAATTTATCATCGTTTGTGATAATAGACAAACTTCACTGTCTGACGTTCGACCTACGGTGTAAATAATTAGAACTTTTATTTTTCCATTATCGCAATTACAAAAGGTTTACTGTCAATAACACCGTTCACCATGATTTTCACTACATTATTAACAACTGCACTTGTTTTTATAGATTCTGCCAAAAAGTAAATGCATCCGGATAGAACCCAACATTTTGAATCACACTTCCATAGTTAAACACGAAGCAAAATGTCGGCGTGATTGCAGCGTGTCCAAGTTGTCTTGAAATCCTCGTCAGTTGTAGAGATGAGCTCCGAAGTCTTCTCCAAATTTCGTTCCTTCATCGCTAATGAAACCATAGCAGCTCATCAGCGGAGATTGGACTCGCATTCAAGAAACGTGCGAGTAATCAAGTGTGGTGTAATTGGTTGCGCTCACTTCCGAACAACTTGAAGACCTTGGCGTAAAAGCCTGTAATTGGAGGCTGGGGTCGGACGGACTGCAGGCAACGTTTAACTTGAACACATCATCAAAGGGGCTTGGTTGTCTTCGCGGTAGCAAAGAAAGCTAAGGATGCTTTCGTCGTAAATTCGTAAAGTCACGCAAGACTCAAATCTTGGTTCAGGGAGCGAAAATTAAATTTTATGCAGTTATGAAATATGATGTCTTGAAAAAGTTCAGCAGCGTCTCAAAAAAATGAATAGGTTCATACTTGTCAAGCCTCGTCGTCCAAATAAAGTCAGACTCTCTTCATTTGCTCAAGTTGTTGCATTAGTCAGATCTGATATGCTTATTTAATATCCAGGTGTGATATTGGAGCTGATCACTTGAAATTATTTGAGCCTTTTCACCTCATACCCTGTGCACCATATTTGTAGAGGTGGAAGGTGATGTTTCATTGTCTTCTGTGCTCATCATAAGATGGCATGTCTCTAAAATATAAATGCATAATCATGATGGACTCGGAAGTGCTTGGATGGACCTTGAGAGCGAAGTATAAATGTGATCGGTTTCAAAGTGCAATTTTCATTCATCGAGCATGCGTAATTCACTTGCAGTTAAATTATCTGTTCAAAACGATGTGCAGAGTATATATGTATATATCCAAACAAATTTATACCAACAATCATGTTTCACAATTCATTTCATATTTTTTCCAAACTCAAATCACAACACAGATATCTGCAACGCGATAGAAAATCTAAGTACGGTTAATCTTTTGGCCCAATTCATCGATTGCTACGTAACTAATTCGGTTAAAAGCGCCGGGGTGTAGATTAGAAATTTAGTTCTTTTAGTTCCTTGAGGAGATCTGCGCAGTAACTTCCACGGCACCGTTCTCATTTCCCGAAGAGGCACGAACATTGCTGGATGATACTCTGATTGATGCGGCGCTTTGGGAGTAAGCGTGATCTAGCAGGTCGAATACAGTGGCTGTGGCGTGCTGAAATCCAAAAGATGACACAAGCCACTCAAAACTTGGCGGGACAAATGAAGCAAGGGCGAACGAGAAAGAATTTCTAATAGCATGGATATGGCGATCTGTGAAGAAAGAAGAAGAAAGAGAATTTAGGAATTATCGATGGTGTCAGTAATCACACGAGCGGGTTCTGAAGCATGCCTAAATATGATCTTAAAACTTTTAAAAAAATACCACGTGGTTGATGTTTAGAGAGGTATTCTTTGTAAGTCACTAGCTCGTCACAGAAATTCAGTGCTTCGCCATCTCAACTCCATGGGCTAAGAAGTTGTGAGAATCATTGCGTAGGCTGTGTACTCAAATCAATGAACCAAAGAGTTTTGGTAATCGGAGATCCAAAAGAATTTAAGATTACTTGTTGAAATACTCGTTAATATTAGGCGTTACCTTGATAAATTATTTTCTAGATGTCAGTGTAAAAGAATGATGATTTCGCGCACAAATTGTATTCATCTTAGGGATTTCGTAAAAAAAATATAAATGGAGCAATTACTGTGATTTTTAATCGACGAAACTTTGGCTAAATATTTTGATTTTGAATACATCAAATTTTGAGTTTTAGGGAGGCATTTGTTGTTTGATTCCCGAGTTGAGTGAGCGTGATCTCGAGCATGTCTAGAAGTCTCTGTCTGCAGAGTAGTATTGGGCTTCAGAATGTATATCACTTTCATTTTACTGGAGAAATTAAACCAAAAGTTGAGTAAAATTTGGGCTGTCACCGACGGCCCGACGGGCTGCGTCAGCCTTGGCTCTCCTAGGTAATAAATATAGTCAAAATTCCCTCACCTGATTATGGGATTGCATGTTTTGGATATTGTAATATAGGATTACTTGTCAGGAATATCGTAGAACAAAATCATTGGTAGGAATGCACAGATCTCAAAGTCATGCAAAATATTTGTGTTCAATTTGCATTTGAATGCCTCCTTATATATATAGTTTCTTATGAAGCACTTTGTAAGGGATTTCCTACATCATGATAATGGAGTCCAGTCAGACAATGGGGCCTAGCTCTGCTGAAGAGAGTAGGACTTTCATAAGAAAGTGTCTGCTTACAAACAGTCAAGAGTTGTTCCTTCGAAGCTTCTTCCAATATTTTCTGAAAACTATATCTATACAAAATATGTTTGAAAGAAATGTTAATAATAAAAATCTGTAGCAAAGATCCATTCAATAATAATTGCAACACTAATTATAAGATGTAATTGTGTCTTAGTGAAAAGATGCTACAGAAATACTAGTTTCACATTTTTGAACGATGTTATTTTGAGAGCTCTCAGATTCTCTCTCAGCGTCGCTATACATTTAACGATTAAAATCGTTTTACTTGAAATCTAAAATAACCGAAAAATTAAAACGGGTGCTGTCATTTCTTTGGATTGGTGTGTTTGTGTTTTGTAGATGTATAACTTACTTGGTAGATCAACATAAGCAAGCAGATAGAATCTCACCACAGAACAACACACATGACTCCGTGGATTTAAGCCAACTTTTGCAGACGCGCAAAATAAAACTGTAGGCGCGCCTCTAGTTGACTAAGTGAGAAATAGAACTGTCAGCTTTTTATGTTTCCGTCCACTTTTACGTTTCCGGCAATTTTTCAAATTTGATGCAATTTTACTCAGGCAAATTTGCGCCTGCTTTCTTTGCGAGAAATCAATCTAAATGAAGCCGTCGCTGTGACGGACAGTTTCATTAGTTGCACAGGCGCAGATTCAGTTCAGTTTTCCAATGAAGATTCTTGCATTGACTGAAGAAACCGTAGCAAAGTTACTCAAGTTTTGATCTCTGGTGCGCATATGAGTCTCTTTGCTGCTGACGAAGTGAGACACTATTTATGACTTTTTTTTGGGAATAAAGCTTTAATTTCTCTCCAGATGACGAATCCTCACAAAAATTGTAAGCAGTCTGATTTGAAAGCTTTATCCACGGAATTCGGTTACGGTTTTCAGCGAAAAATGAGTGCACGAGAACCACGTTTTATGTACGTAGGGTTTGATTCTTCTCCGTCAATTTTTGATTCGATGCTGAATGAGTCGATGCTCCATCTCTATACTTGTACGTTAAAAAAATAAACGCCTGTCTCAGGTGACTTTAATTGAAATTTGCTCATCATTCCAGGTAAAAAATGCCGTTTCACTCAAATTCAGTTTTTTCAACCTGAGTGATAAATTGATTTAATTTTCTATGCTGTCTCCATGCATAGGGTAGTGAATAAGAGAATACAATGTAAATACGAGTGTGTTTTAAAAGTTATTGAGTCCTCAGGGTACAAACGGTCGTTCCAAAATAAATGTGCGGACATTGAACATTGCTTGTTGCATGTTGACCGAAAGTTTAATATTCAACTCAATTTTCACGCTAGTGAGCTATGTTGAAAATAACAAACATTAACTGGATCGTGCCTTCATTTAGTTTTGATTGAGTTTTCATGAAAATTGAGTTTGTCACTTTTGGTCGGTCAGCAGCATCATGAAATTCCCTTGAGTGACCGCCGGTGGCTCACGTCGCAGCCAAAGCGTTAAACTACACAAGTAAGTCTGTTTCACCTAAGTACAATATTCTCTGAAGAGCAGCTGATCTCCGCATCACACGCAGAAGTCGCAAATGAACATTTCGCAGCTGCGTCTTCAAGGGCCAATCTGGCAAGCAATTTTGCTTGAAATTCAAAACATTCCATCCCCGATGAGATCCGGCCTGAGGTGCATCGCGCAATGACTTCATCCATCACCTTGCCTGGCTTTGGCCGGATGAAATGAGAAAGAATTACATTCCCGAGGCTTCCTTTACCACAAACACCTGATGGAATTTTCGGGTGAACCAACAACAATTTGTGTTGTTAAACGTGTCATTCGCTGAAATTCGATCATTTGTTTTAATTTAATCTTGAACACTGTCAGTAGTATGAAGGAAAAACGTTTGTAAGCTGTAGTTTAAATTTTAAAGTAAAAAATAGTGAGTGTTCATTGGAAAGTCGAGGGTCAAATCTAAGAGCATATTTACGTATCAAGTTTTTTCAAACAGAGAATTGTTTTTTTCGTTGTAATGGTGGAATTTCGTTACCTTTCTTGAGTAATAAATACTTAATGCTCTGTTGTTATGAATGTAAGCAAATCATATTCAGCACGGCTTATTGATCAAAACTAAATAACTGTGCTTTAAAATTGAGTATATCGAACTTACAAACGTTTGAGCTTGGTAAAAAGTGTGCAATACAAATTTACTTGAATGACAAAGCATATCGAATAATTTGTAATAACCAACGAGTTAATTGCTTACGGTGTTTCTGATACTGAATATCCCTTAGCTTGTGTAAAATTAAACGTACCGTATATTTTAAAATTGATAGCAATTTGTCGTTGAATGTAAAATGACGGCCCAATGTCACTTGGCGAAACGGCCGTTTGTGTAGCTATAGAGCGTTGAGGCGCACATAGCTCATTGTACTCTTGGCTTTGAGCAATTTCTCATAAACGGTGATTTGGTTGTGAGAGTCCATCGTCTGTCTATTCAAAATGTCAATGTCTAATTTCTTTACGTTTGGTCACCTCAAGTCGTGAACTATCCTCACAACCGCAGAAGTAAAATGACCTATTCGTCCCGAACTCTAGTTTTGCACGTCACCTGACATTTTTTTTCGAGCCTAATTTAAGTAAGAAAATTCTTAAAATGCATCGAAATACGTTTCATTAGATGTAATGGAACTTTGTCAATCGTCAAAGTATACCAAGTCTATCGGTTCTGAAAATCACACATTTCTTCTACAACACTTGGTAACGAGAATCGACCTTTTTTTATTCTATCTAAAAATTCGTTAGCTACACAAATATTTCTTCTCAGTTCTCACAAAACCCCGTTCTTGCCTTTTAGTTTGCGATGTAGCACTTCGTCGCAGCAACAGTGTATTTGGCTTTGGTAAAATTCTGACATCAATGCGCAATGACCTGCCGAGTTCTCTAATGTATTCCTCTCTCTAGTCTAGCCTCATGCGGCGTCGCACTCATCTTTGTAGTCATGCTCGTTCGCTACGTGTTTCGAAAAATGTCACGTCGCCTATCAATCTAGTGACACGTCACTCATGAAGAAATAAATTTTAATTGTTGGGAAAATCACCTGCGTCAACTTGAACAAACTTCTCGTACAAGTAATCAGATTTGTGTTCTACATACACGTGGAATAAGAGAGGCTTAGAACACGTAGACTAACTCTCAGTCGAGCGACAACTTGTAAACTAATGGCAGTAGGAGAGAGTTTGAGCATTAGTTACCCAACGTGGCGCTCGAAATTAATTGTGGAACTACTGGCAGTTCGCTGATCAATTCGTTGTACCGACGGCGTCCGTTCTGTGCCTGCGCTGGATGGGGGTTGTGACGAGAGAAGGAAATCTTAATATGAACGGCTGTTGTTGGCCAGATTGAAAACAAGTCAGACTCGCCGTCGCTCAAATTAATTGAGGCCGAACTCGACGGTCGTGATCGCATTAGAGCTTCAAAGTAGATCGGAGACATTGCTTTTAAATTAAATTTAAAATTAACTGTCTCATTTTGTGGATTCCTTACGTATTTAATCGCATTTACGATTCTTACGAGAATGCGATATTCCATTTTAGCCACCGCAATAAAATACGATGAATTGAGTTCGGTCTGAAAATCAGCTAATTTAAAAGAAATACACAATCCCGAACAGTTAGCGTATTAAAAAATGAAAGACCACCGATTTTTTGGTTCATCAAAATCATACACATGAATTCTCTAGATTAGCTTCCCATGGCCGCCCATGGCTTCATTTCTGCTTGGATCTTGTTTTTAATTTCAATGCCTGTAAAATACATCTCCTTCAAGACTCTTACTCGATTACAGCGTATTGGGACTTATGTGTCACACTGAATAAATTGCTCATTCTCGTACTGGGGTAAATGAAGAGCATTTCATCTGCTTCGAGACTTTTTTGAAAAATAAATGTTATCATAAGAGATAAAATGTTGTGCAATTTAATATTTCATATTTCTTCGAGATGACAGGAATGTGTTCGAGCAGCAAAGTCGATTTTCCAATTTTGCTCCTTACAACCTCACCAAACCAGTCGTCACAACCACGAAAACGCAGTCAACGTGTTAACATCAGAGCAGACGCAGTTCCGTCCAAGGAGGTTCCGTCAGCCCGCGTCTGCACCGTATCGCGCATGCGCAATAGACGCATGCGGTGCAGCACGCACCTGCGCCTTAAACGCGATGCACAAGATGCACAACTTATAATAAAACAAACGTTAGTTATCCAGAGTGTTGTTTTCCAACTTCGTTTTCACGGTTGATGCGAAATGTAAAATGAATGTATCTTTTCCTGGGAGAAGTTGTCAAAGATTTCTGTTTAAACTAAAATTACAATTCTATACGTGATTAACTTCAGAATAATACAAAAAGCAGTCCTGGTGTAAACATATGATCTCTGACTACTTTCAGATTTGTTGCGAAAAAATTCGATTTCGTATATCATTCATTCAAAAATAAAATAGTTCAGACGCCACATTCTAAAAAAATTAACTCAAACCCGTCTGTCAATTTTTATTTTTACTGTTTAAAGGTCCTTTTCCAGAGCTAATGAGTTACGTCAGATGGACAAAGCAATCACAATTTTACAGGTTCAAAAATCACACTCAGCCATTTAGACAAATAAAAGGTCATTTTCACATATAAATGAAATAAGTTTTAACTCTCCATAAAGGACTTTGTCTGATTACTTGTGCAGGTTAATATTTGAGAAGAAAGTTTCAATTAGCTTGCGGAGCCTGAATGGGAGGTTATCTCTATAATATGCAAAGTCTTGGAGAGCTTAAATGCTTCTTCCTAATTTAGGGAGTTGATGCGACAATAATCAACGATGGGACGGACGCACGAGAAATGTTATTCTCTGAAGATTCACTCAATCTCTTTGATGGAATTAGGCCGCTCTTTGCAGCATGGCAAAGCTATTATCACTGCCATCCTGCCCAGCGCGCGTCATTACTCATGCTCGCTGATAACATTGAACTTACAATGATGGAAAACCTTCGATTATATTTTGTCCAAGGTAAACCGTCTCCTCTGCATTATTTCAAGACAATGTACTGCGGTTGTTGACAGGAATTGTAACGTGATGTAAAGACCGTGTTGGGCAGAGTTCCTCGAATAAAGTCAGTGCTATAGGTTGTCATATCCAAGAATTATGCTCATAAATTCACACCTAAAGTATGTGATTTGATCAGACGTTTGACCTAACCATGGGGCAATGACTGCTGCTACAAAACCAAAATCTGATTGTAGACAAAATTTGTCTACAAGTATTTTTTATACAGAACATTGTTCAATGAAGCTGAATGTATTTAGTACTTCTTGAACAACTTTAATAGATCGTACACAAATTTTTAATTTGCTAAAGATCGCAAAATTAACTTTTATGTTACTTCAAGCGTACGGTTTCCGGGAGAAATTACAGTAAAAAAAACCTGTAATCAACACCCAAGTTTTTGCTAAAAACTAACAGTGACATAAAATTCCAGCAACCATCACACTTTCAATATCATCTTTACTCACTTCTACTCCCTCGTACCATTTGCAGGAGGAATGATGGCAGAAAATATTAACATTTGAAGTACACTGGAAGCCAATCCTCGATTTGACCCACGGTCTCACGTCCAAGTGTGAATCTTTTCGCAATGATTATCGAGAAATCGTGATAAGCGCTCACTAAGATTGCCTCCGTAGCAGCTACTTTACCTGCGACTTTCAGAGTATTTTGCTCCTGGATTTCAGTGAAGAATAAGCGCACTCCAGCATTGTATCTGTGCCGAATAAGGAGTTCATGCTTAGATTGCAAAGGAATAGACAACAAATATTGAATTTACGTTGGAACACTTGTAATAACTACGAAAACAATATCCATTTATGCGAGTAGTACAGTAGTGGGAAGACAGGAGACACGATATTTTTAGAGTGTACATGGTTGTGTGTGAATTAGTTAGATGCATGCACAGTATTTAGAAAAAAGTACCAGAAATGCAAGAAAGTGTTCTAATGAACGTGTAATCGCTATGCTAGTGTGGAGCGTACGTTAACACGAATGCAATAGGGGGTATTTTATGAAAGCGATTGCTCAAACATTACACGATGTGATGGCTTTGGACTGACTTTGACGGATCTAAAATGTTGTGGAAATTCTAGAAGTGTTAGGTGTTGAATCATTCGACCGAGGCATGCCGATGGAAACGTGCATATTCCTGCAACATTGCCAGATGGTGATCGTTGCCTTGAACATAGGCTTGTTCTTGTTAATCATGGCATTTTCATTAATATCCCGAAACATGTGATAATTTTTACTCATAAACGCGGAAAGACTAGTGCAAACCGTGTCAATTGTTTTAATTTTTGAAGTTTAGAATGAAGTTTTTATTCCCATATGAATGAGAAATCTGCACTGGGGACGTACTCGAAATGGCGATATTGTTTTCAGCGGCTCACGCTTGCAGGAACAAAGAACTCGTTCTTTCATTCATCATGCACACATTCCGAACGCGAATGCAAGATCTTATCTGCAATTGAAATTTGGTCTCGCACGAGCAGCATTCATCATTAATTTCCCAAAAAATTATGGGAGCTATGTTTTACGTCAGAATACTTGTTGTATCAATAATACTTAAAAGAAATATAACAAAAAACGAGTGTAGAATGATAATGAAAGAGTTCTATTCACTGTCATCTGCAACGTACAGTGCGTTGCATTGGTATAATTATTTACTCGTGTTGGATGCCAGAGAGAACATCTCTGCGGATGACATAATAAATAACTCGGACAGTTACTTCCTACTAACCTTAAACAATGAGCACGGTGCCTGCCCTATTATCTGCAACTCTTATATCGAGAAGCGCTTCATTACGACCGAAAGCCAAAGAAATAATTACGAGACATAGTTCAGTAACTTTCTAATATTACGAAACAAGACCCACAACTCCTGGCAAAGCAGAAAAGGACATATGGTCCAGCAGGAATACCTCCGACAAAAGGCAAGTAGAGTCATTTGTTCGTTTAGTGGCCGGGGCTTACGCAGCTGAGACCCGAGAGCTCTTCTCCACTGCTGTATGCATTGTATTGTATCGTATCGCTGCATGTACTGCACTGTTTTACTCACTGCGCTGGTGTATGCAATAAACTGCTGCACGTACTGCGCAGCTGCACCTATCTTAGTGCTGTACACATTGCCCTGTTGTACTCACTGCACTGGTGTATGCAATAAGCTGCTGCACGTACTGCACAGTTGCATGCACTGCACGTATTGTACTGTTGTGTGTACTGCATTGCTGCACGCACCGCAATGATGTACGCATTCCTGCAAAATGCTTTGTTCTTTAGATCAGACGTTAAAAAAAAGCTAAATTGCTTGATACCTTCAGTACGAGAACGCTGCATGATACGCTCGAGAGAACCAAAAAGGAGGAAAACAAGAACTTGTGAGCTAAGTTACTGAATGATCAAAAAATGCAAGTCGTGGCTGCCCTCAGAATAGAGCTTATGTTTAAATGACGTGACGTAGTACTGGGAATTCGGTCTAACATTTGCTCAAACACTGACACTTTTGATATCAAGAATTTCCGTGCAATTTGCCAGAATTTCTGTTTTGGTAACGGTTCATGTGCCGCTAAAAAAATAATTGTGGCAATTATTAGTCCCACTATTATTTGTGAAGTAGTAGTGGCAAAGAAATAATAGGGACAAATATTGGTAGCAACAGTCTTTTTTATTTGAAGAAAGACGAAAAGAGAAACAGTTCATTACCTATAAAGGCAAAGAACATTTTTGGTTTTTGAAATGTCTAAACTTAGAAATACTTAGTTGATAAACATTAATGGGTGTCACAATACCCTAATAAATTGCCAAATGAAAAAATTACCTTTCCCACTGAAAAGGACAATGGAACACAAGTGAAGAACAACTAAGGTTTGATAAACAAATGCGCGTAAAAATCGCCACCCACTCCCCCTTTAAAAAACAATGATTAATGAGTTAAAGGTGAAAAAGACGATGTAAATAACAACTTCAAGACTGAACTGCAATTGTGCGGGCACATACTCAACTGTAAATGAGTGATTAAAAACAAGTGATTAAAAGCAGAAAGCCAAATTTCCAGCAAAGTTACAATCTGCGTTGACGAGCCTGTGACCTATGTTACGTGCGCAGGCTGAGTCGCTAGAGGAGAGGGTCTAAACAACTGTCCTGAAATTGGCAGTTGAAGAATCCTTGCTAATCCTACCCGACATCCTTGCAAATTGGAATCATAGTTATACGACACGTGCAGGAGCGAGTTGTAGCCTTATCTTGGATTACCTCATGGTGAGAATTACAGCTATTTCAGCAGCTCAATTAAGTCAATAAATGGTCTCACAGAACCGCCCTGGATGATTTCAACTAACATGCGTGCGAAGAATATCGCTGACCGGAAAATGAGGTTTCAAAATGCGCATAAGTAAAGGCTTTTCGCGAGAGATATTGAAGATAAAAATACCATTCTGTGCTCCACGACCTCCTGAACTAATACTTGTCAAAGTTAATTTTCTCGATTAATTTTCACTCGAAGAATTTTTTAAGCACTTTTTATGAATTAAAGTTGCTCAATTCATCCCAAATCAAGAGATTCCACTCGACAAATTTTTAGCAGAGCACAAGCTCAGAATCAATGCAACACAAAATCACAAAGATTCTATTTGTGATGGTTGAAAAAAAGCAATCCTTGAAAAACGAACATTGGACGAGGGTGAAAAACTATTGCCCTCGTTAGAGCAAACATTTTCCTGGGAAACGATTGACAAGGTTTTCATATAAAGGCAACAAATGCAACCTACGATGAAATACGATAGAAACGACTCCGAATGAGCAAGTAACATTTCGAAGGAAAACTCATTGATCGCTCTCTTTCAGTTAAATGAAAAAACCTGATTTTTTCAATCAAATTCAGTTTGCATCATTCAAAACTATTTAGATAACTATTTTAAATGCCTAGCTCTGACTCCGGAAAATTACGAGAACTGATAGAATTATATTTCTACCGGGAAACTGCAGACGCCTTTGAATAACACCCAGAAAAATATCAAGAACAACTTTTTCGTGAGGACAGAGACTGAAGACTAGAAAATAGCATCGGTCAGAATAGATATAACTTCATTTCTATGGAAGCAAACGGATCTTATATCACAGGCTAGTTTACGCTGATGTGGTTTTGGCTTTGTTGTAAATTACAGTTAGTTATGTAAGTATGATACTTTAATACACGGTGTCATCCGGAAGGCTGCTGAACCTTAGGGAAAAACAGTTATCGCTGTAATTCAAACTATGTTTTTCTCATTGATTTAATTAAAACCATTCTTTTTATATATGGTATATGGTTTTAACTTCATGTGTGATGTCAAAGCTCTTGCACTAGCTTTTTAAATCAAAATTTCCAAAGAAGCCTTCAAAATTTAACGAAATATTTTTACAAATGCCACACTTGAAAATTATGGCAAGAAAAAAGCTAACCTCGCAACCCTGTTCATGATGGGAAAAAGCAACCTTGCAGCCCTGTATAAGATGGCAAAGTTAGAAATTGATCAAAATTTACACCATCACGACAGTCAACACTAAGACCTGGACTGACGTAGAGAAACTTCACTGTATCATGTGGCACACATATTGTACTTGAGTTCCCTACGAAGTCTTTGGTTGCGCTTCAATTACGACAGTTTTTCGCCACACTGCACAGCCCCGTTACTTTCATAATTTCCTTGGAAAATATTGGTCCTAGATGCCAAAGATAAGCAACGTGCACATTCATTCACCTCGTAACTTAGATCGAATCGGCCAAAACTCACTCCTCCTTCCGGCTCAACTGCAGGCCTTCCTGAGATGAACTGCAGCGAGTCAACAATTCGCGTAATTAACGACGAGCTCATTGCTGCTCTTGGATCAGCTATACTCGAGGCTCCGGCGATCAGTCAGAGAAAAGTTTGCTTTCGTAATTGGAATTTGAGGAGTGAGATGGAACAGCATTTGCTCTCAGGATTGCTCTTTGGTCTTCAAAGGTGCAGGCTTCGTCGTCACGAAGTTTGGTTAAGTACGTTTAAAAATGCGCGTCCAAGTTAAGCGATCGTATTACGATATGCAGCCAGCGTCTTTCAAAGGCCCGATGAAGACAAACGTTACTGACGTAAAAATAAGAATAACGTGATGGAAATGGTAATATTCGCATATGTATCACTTTAATCCTATGTATCTGTTAATACCATAGCGTTTCTCCGACAAAATTTACATCAATTTTCTCTTATATCATTATTGAAAATCGAATGAGAATTATAATTAGTTTAAACTTGACTGTAGCGTCAAATTCTACTATATGGTTGTATAAACGACTCGAAAATATCACCCCTCTCTATACATTATTTGGAAATTTGATAGCAGAGAGGAATCTTGCATTTATTTCACATTTTGGCGTGGGTCAATCTTCCAGCGTCCTACCAATTTTACCTCCGTAGTTTACATAGCATACAACCAGCGTGACCATCTTGGCATTAGTGCTATCTGTTTCACTCTGTACTCCACGCTTCGGCTACATTCATTTCAGGAGAACAGTGAAATGAACGAAATTCAAGAAAGATGCTCACTTGAGCGTAATGCAGATAAATACCAGATATGTTTAGCAATTATTATTTATGGGAGGACATTATGTATAATGTCTTCCAGATAATGATTTCGCGTATACATTGAATTTTTTACTTTTTCTTACTCTTTGAGTTCACGCTAAGTACGATTAGGAGCTGAAAGAATATGAACTTGGTAGGAAAATTTTGTCTTGTCAAAAAAGCGCCAAACACGCCGTCGAAATGTTTCAGTTTTTGTGTTATCTTTTGTTTATGTTTTTTATCATTAGTTTTGAAATTACTATAGGTAAAAATCTGCATAAATGCCAAAATTGATGAATGATTTTACTGGGCACATCGGCCTCTAAGAGGAGTTTCTTGACCTACGCCAAATATTGCTCTTATCTTTCCTAATTATTTTTGTTTTCATCAAAACGAGGTTCAAATTTTTAGCGTTGCCATTTTTACTCTTCAAATGCTCACTAAAACTGGAACCAAGTTTGGCGCTAAAAAGTGGTGTACTCTTCCACCCTAGCTGGAATAGCTCCTCTATTAACAATGAGGGAACTAAACGTACCAGCTCAAGAACATTTTTAAAGCACAGTATGCAAATGCGTGCAATAATGAGTAATTCTATTTGCAGACGACGTCGTCCGTAAGCTAGGTGAGGCAGAAAAATGTCAGCTAGGCTTCACAGAAGCCAATAAAGGTGAAGTGACGCCTCTGTCTGGAAGACCAACATGGGACCAATAGAGCAAGACTCCAGCTGAGCCAAAGATTGATGTAACTGCAATAGGAAGCTTTGTGTCGCTCGCTGTAAGCCTAATAGTCGATGCTAACCTTCATTGCGCCTCCTCATCGTCTTGCTGGAGGCTCTTGTTTTTTGTGCGGGTCCAGAAGTATATCGGAAAACGAAGCATTGTCACATCGCTAAGAAAGCTACTGGGCAGTTATGCCTCTCTACGATTGCTGGATGTGTTTGCACTACTACTAATGCGTTTTTATGGTTTGTGTTTTTTCTAAACGTTTCTTATTTATTCACGCTCACGTTAGTTTTCAAGTGTATCCTCAGTCGAATTTTATTTGTTTAGGTTTCAAGTGTGCTTTTAGCGCAAGAAATAGCTTTTCAGACACTGCTCGTTCAACGGCGTGTGTCTGTTTTCAACACGATGATACCAACCAACTGTGGTGAACACGGCTCTTCATTGCCTTATTTGAACAGAAAAAATGTAAGCCGTCGAAATTACGGTAGAACATCTTTTTCAGCTTCAGGTTCGGTCCAATTGGGGGTATAAAAACTAGTATTTCTTGCCCGAAAAATGTTGTCACCAACAGCTACACACATCAAAGAAGATGGGCGAAAGTGGGGACATGTTTTCCTATCTCCAGAGTTCCTTCAAAATAGCAGCGAATATTTTCAAGTTTATTTCCAATCAATGAGGCAAAGATGTGCCAAAAAATATTCGCGTCAAGACTGCTACGAATGTGAAGAAATTTTGGATCGCTCAGAGAAGAAAATCAATCGAAAAATATTTCAGTATTGCAATTCAGTGAGGATTTTGGAGCTATTTGTGGTAGTAGAGGAGATCCCGAAAACAAAGCAAAATAAAGTATTAGCGCATTTATACTAAACAAATTTACTTTTGGTTTGTATGTGTGTTTTAAACATAAGTTCAGTGCTAATCGGATTAGCTACGTTCGCCGTTTCACACGAAATTATTTTCACCCCAATACTTTAGCAGTAAAATTACCAAACACAGACCATGTTAAACACTGCCTGTGTTCAACAATATTTCTGCTAAATGCAATACTCTCAGTTATAATCGACCATTTCGACTCATAGGAATTTTAGAAGTTGTCAAGGTATTTCAGAAGTGAACAACTAAAAAATATTCCTGTAT
>JACJUY010004366.1:48769-69780 GCA_014220935.1 Platorchestia sp. MABIK
AATCTCACGCGACTCACACGTTGACTCCAACATCTCACGCGACTCACACGTTGACTCCAACATCTCACGCGACTCACACGTTGACTCCAACATCTCACGCGACTCACACTTTGACTCCCATATCTCACGCGACTCACACGTTGACTCCAATATCTCACACGACTCACACGTTGACCCCAACATCTCACGCGATTCACACGTTGGTTCCAATATTTCACACGATTCCAACATCTCACGTGACTCACACCTCGTCTCGCCCCAGAAACAAGCAGCGCGGAAGAGGTTCGAGGACCGGCTGGCCAGAGACCTCCAGCTGGCGGCCTGCCCTGAGGTGAGAAGTGACTGCGAGGTTTCAAGTTTCTTGCATTTCATTTTCCAAGAATAACTTTTGTCTGAGTGTTATTACCTGCTCAAAATACCTCATTTATTAATATAGTGAACTATTATTACTTTCGTAAGGTAGTTCTTTAATTGTATTATTTTTTCAACGACGTTCTCTGTGTTAGTGATTGAATTTAGTTGCTGTGGCCTCATAATGGTAAAAATGAATCCCTATGTGATGCACTGGGAAAAATGTTTTTCAAAAAATATTGCAGTTATTCGTTGTTGAATCTTGTTCAATATTTACTGGCATGCGATGTAATTTTGTAGCATATTTATTTTAGGGATATTCATGTAGAATAAGGACTTTAATTCTTATGTAAATGTTTGTGATGCAGGACTTGAGTTTGGCACAGTACCAAAAACTTTGATTAGATCCTAAGATGAAGTCATTCTTTAACAATTTTTTTTGAGTTAATTAGAGAATAATATTGATCAGCGAATTCACAATCGTTTTTTTTTGCCCGGACGTAGATTCTCTACCCATGCAACTGTGCTCTACTGAATTGTACCTCGTATAATACTGCGAAAGGCTCACCGGTGTGCGATGAAATGATGTCACGCTTCGTTTAAGCTAAAAATAGCCATGAATCGTATCGTATAATGAGCCATGTTTACATGCCTTGCATTTCGTGAACGTTCATTTCTCGTTCAAGCAACCCATGTAATGATGCATCATTGTAGACCACTAGGATGAACTGAAACTATTGCTCCACACTACCTCCCACAGGCCACTCGCCTGCTCACCAGCCTACAAGAGCCTGTTCAGCTCAGCCTTGCCTCCATCACCCTCCTGAACAGGCCGCTCCTCACCACGGTATGTAGTCTACACCTGCAGTGTCCTGTGCCTGATTCTTGGTGATGTGAAATGCAGTTCAGTATTGACAGGCGGCTCTTCTACACGGTTTGTAGGCTACACCTGCACTACCCTGTGTCTGATTCATGGTATTTCAAAGTACCGTATAGGTTGTCTCTTACCTAGAATAGCTTTTTCGTCGGGGCATCTATGATTTCAGATGTCCAAGTACATCTTCCGCATAGCGTGGCTAGAATTATAGACGCAACAGCGAAAGTTAAACTGGGCACTAAGGTTTGTGATTCAGTGTGAAATGTTTTTCATCGTCAATAAATTATCATTTTTATTCTAGCTTGTCTGTCGAGTTTTCCTCAGTGTTTTGAAATGTTAGGCGTAGTTATTTTTCTTCGGTGATTGACGAGAGTACATGACATCTACAGACGCTTAATCGCAACCAAAGAACGATCATGTTTTACTTGAAAAGTTCTTCTATTTTGCAGTTATTGAAGTTTTCATTTTATATCGTGTAAACAGGAGCACATGTATTTGTTTCCTGCACGGTTTCACTAAGAACTTGTGCTCCTCTGAAGTGGCCTATGTCAGTTCATTCGTATTTTTGTTCATAACATTGTTGTGCATGCTGCTCTGCTTTTTAATTTCTTTTCGTTCCACGATGAGAGTCACACTTTTCTTATGAAACATTTTCATCAAAGACTAAATTGAGCAATCAAGGGGAAGCTGATAATAGAGTTGTACAAATGAAAAATTCGTTCAAGATGAACGAATTTTAAGTTTACTACTGCTAGTTGTTGACCGCATTTCTTCCTTTTCTTTCCAATAATGTAAAAATTCCCTGCGTTGGAAATGCCTAGGAAGATATTAGAGTTTTTCACCTCGAACCGTCGTCCAATGTGTTTTTCAGAACACAAACACGTGAGGGTCCACATGCAGCTAAAACTTAATAATTTGAAGAGTCAGTCAACCCTTTAATTTCAGTTCTTTTCGGTGAACTTTTGAGGGACTCTCGATCTGTTTTTTAACTTACGTAGCTTCATTTTGTCCTGTATACTTGTTAAAGTCGTCGCTGACAGTTTATTTTGTAATTGTCTTTTTATACTCTGAAATTTTTACACTCCCATTTGTTAGCTTTCTGCAATCTTTAACTGTAATTAAGAGAACTTTTCCGTGTCTTACTTCTCTGCAGCATCTTAGAAATTTGGAAAAAACTTAAACTTAATAGACTATACTCATTCAATGTTTCAAAAATTTGACTGTGGCTGAAGGAAATGTTCATGTTTCTGCCCGTATTTCAGATGCTCGGCTACATGACGTCCTACCTGGTGGTCACTCTGCAAGTGAGCGGGTACAACATTTTTGGTTCTCGTAATGAATTCAACTATGTCGAGTAATTGTCCATTTAATATCTGACTAAGCTTGTCATAACCTATGGTGACAGGTTAGTTTTATAACAATTTTTTTGCAAGGATTCTTCGTTAGATGGATTTTTGCAACAGATCGTATCCATATTCCGTTGTGTAGGAGTTTGGACTCTGGGCCAATCTTATTACTCAGTTCAGGACTCTGAATTCTGCCCCATTTTTTCTGTTGGCTTTGACGATGTTTTACGGAAAGCAAATTGAGATCAAGGGCAAACAAGCAAGCATGCTAACAAAATTATTGGAGTTTATTAGGATTTGTTTGCTAAAACACCTATGACCTGTTGGGTCAGGTTGTTTATAAAATTGATATTTAACCTTAAAATTGGTTGATGTTCTATTTTTTCTCGAAGGTAGAAATGATTCAATCACAATTGAGAAATAATTCAACAAAAACGTGATGAAGAAATACAGGGAAATATTCATTGTAGAATGAACATTTGTCACAAACCGTATCTAAAATACAACTTGTGGGATTTAAATGGTATTTTAGACCAAGAAGAACATAAATTCCATCTTACGTAACACTGATAGACTCCTATTACATGTACCGCGAAAATGAAGATGAATTTCAATCTATGCTATCTCTGGAAGCAGGTTGTTGAATTTTGAGCTATATCATCATTAATTGCGGTAGAGACGGTGACAAGCAAGCAAATAATTATAGAAACAAAAAGGATTATCTTAGTAGTATGTGCATAAATGAGTAAATAAACAGATAGATTAAACTCAGCCTGTTTGTTCAGCGATTCAAATGCGTTTCATCTGAGGAAGCTGCACGTTCTAATGATATTTTTGTAAGCACACACATATAACTTCAATATTTGTTCATGCATGCGTAATATACGCTGGTTTCCGACATGGCCTATTTTGGTTATATCCAAAATTTATTGTTATTGTTGTTCAACTATTTCAAGACCACTTTCAGTGTGTGGAATACAGAAATTTTTCTTTCCCAAACAAATATCTATACACGCTGAAGCGCAGATTGAGTTACGCGACTGATGCTTTGCGTTCGGCGGAAATTAAAATTGTTGTTGAACTTATTCATGTATTTCACATTTAACTCCAATTTTTGTCTAAAAGAAAATTAATCATTTAACAGAATGCACTGCAATTTAATAAAATTGACATCATTTTTCTTTGTTACCCTTGAGTAGATTTTTCAAGTCATCTGAAGTTGCAATGTATTTTAAAAAGTAAGAAAATTCAATCCTGATGTAATGCTTAAGTAATCATTCGACTCTGAAATTACCATGCATAGAGTTTCTTACGTGTGAGAAACAGAGCTTTCCCTACGTAGTTTTGCATAAGTTGAAAAACCCGTTCAGATTGTCCAAATGTGATTCAGTGCTTGGAGACTCTGCTCCTTTAGCTCCCACACATTTTCTTTTGATGATGTGCTTTGTTATCAAGTGCAACCTTAAAATCAGAACGCTTGTTTCAAACATACGAAGCACACAACCGATATTTTAGGTTAACTCATCCCACAATTGCGGTTTATATTCATTTGTTTTACTGCTAATAGTATCATAGACGTACAGACGTACATGGTGTTTTGATTTTTAACATTTGTGTCCTTTCCACGAATTGAATTACGTTCTTCTTAGAAATAATTTTACCTAGTTATTACTATGAGCTGCCTCCATCATTTTTCTACTGAAAGTAATTAAATCGTCGTAAAGACTCATTTTATGAGAGTCACTATTGAACATTTAATTTGTTTGGCAAGTGTACCGATTATATCAAACATGTCGCATTATCAAATGAAATTATAAATATTTCATGGTTTGCGTCCAGTTTTTCTGTTTGCATTCTTTCAAGTCATTCAAATTTCATCTATGTCTTCATCTCTCTTTTTGAAATTAAAACTGGCAATAAAGATACGAAATGAAATATTTCTTTGTTCATTGAAAGAATGATAAATGAGACATAAATCTAAAATATGGCAAGAGGGAGTCATTAAACGTAGAAATAATAATAAGGAGCCTATCTTAGAAATCCTTCATAGAAACTGTGTCCAGGAAAAGGAGGCAATTAATGTGACGGATGTAAGTTTGGATAGTAAAGGGCTTGAGAGTGTTTCGCATCCCTTGAAGCAGATTCGATTTAGATAATGCACTGAACAAAAAGTTATCGATTAATTCCAATGAACCCAAAGCACCTCCATAAGAATAAGAACTTCAGAAATATAGGAAATACTGACGCCCCGAGGGTCTCAGGGAGCCTCACATGAGGTTTTCTCCTAAACGTCCACATTGTCTGCGGTTCAGTTCTTCATTGTCCATTCTGGTGAGCTTGTGCCAGGCTTCGCAATTCACGAAAACCCCGACCAAGCTCGAGATGACGAGGTGTTTGGTTGAGGACAAAAAGTGTCAATGAACCGATAAAAATATCTACAAATGTATCTGCATACTGAGTAAATAATTCTCCATCTAATCTTTAGGAAATGATATAAGGAACCTAATGTAACTAAGATTAAAAGGAAGTAGAAATATATGATTCAGAGTGACGTTGTCTCCGTAGCCAGATTTGTGGAGGCGGCATTGTTTTTTGATGGTGGGGAGGGGAAGTGTATAGACGTACATTGAGTGAGGCAAAGAATGTTAGACGGTGTCGAAAGGGAAAAAGCTACGTTGGCGTTCCTGCAAACATGTGCGCGAGCTGGGACATCGGCATTTTCCAATTAAGTGTTCGCAGGGGGAGGAATATTCTGAAAAATTGTAGAGCAGATCGTAGAGAGGCTTTGTTGTCTTCGATAAGAGTATATCTACGAGTATAACGAATCACAATTTATACGTACATTTTAAATATATTGAGGTAAAAGGTTAGCTATTTTGGGAAGAGTATTTTAATGAAAATTCGAGAGAAGAAAAATAGTTCTAATTTTTCATAGTTACTTTCATTAACGGATGCTCAAATTTTACTAATGCAACAAATATAGCAGTTGAAATTTTACTCCCTGATTTTATCTTGCAATCTCCGATTCAACAAATTATTCCCGATTATGTCACTCTCACTTGCACTTATTTAACCAATTTTCAACTACAAATTGAGCTAGCAATACTAAATCAGTACCTCATGTAAATTTTCTTTTTTAAATCCATTCTGCCTTTTTCCCTTCAACATTTATTGTTGATATTCAACTGGCATTTCCAACTCAACTCGCATTCCCCATTCCGACTTTTATTTCAACATTCAACTTGCGTTCCTGAATTTACCCTGCATTCCTCAATCAAACTATCATTCCTAAGTTAAATTTCCCTTCCTAAATCTGACGTTCACTCTTGCATTTAACTTGCGTTCTTCAAAATTGCAAACCTGAATTCTACTTTTCTCTTGATACAACAAGCATTCATCAAAAAACATTCATTTTAAATATTACTTCCATTCCCCATTTCGATTTTCGCTCAAAGATTCAACACAATTGCAATCCTAAATTTTTCACAATCGCATTCCTTATTTCAAATTTAATTTCTTAATTCACCATCCATTCCTCTATTGAACTTTCATTCTTACGTTCAACCTGCGTGTCACACAATGTCACTGGCTTTCCTGCATTTAACTTGGGGGTCCCAAATCGCACTGGCTTTCCTGCATTTAACTTAGGCTTTCAAATAGTCAGTGTTAGCAAAAATGTGAAGCATCCCGGCTTTGTTGCAGCATGGGGCAATAAAGCAGCTTTCTTCCCTCTGAGCCTCGGGCTTCCCTAGAGCGTCCATTTCAATTGTTTGCTCTCCATCGAAATTTTCCACAAACCGCGCCATTTGAGCTCGAGTGCGTGACAAAATAGAGCCATTTCAAAATCAATCGTACTTGCTGTATTCAAATCGGAAATAAATATCGAAATTGATTTTGAGGAGTTTTAACAAGCACATTTGTCTTGTGTTTTCTAGCTATAGTGAACGTGTTAATTCTTAAAATACGCGTCTGTTCCTGTTTTAACTGCTGTAAATTTTGAGCACGTTATGCAGTATATAACATGCAAAAAATCTATTCATTTCCCAAATAAAAATAATATACCCTCGATTTTATTACAAATTTGGTTCTCTTCCATGATGAGAAACTAAAGGCCTCGCCTAACGGTACCCAACGCTTTTCTCTCACGGCGCAAACTGGGTTTTTCCTATACGCTTTTCCCTATTCACTGATTTCTCTGGCCAGTATCATGAATTTTGACTCCGTATAACTTTTCTCTTAGCGATCAAAACTTGGCGTACTAAGCTTCTAACGGTGAAAAATTAGCGTCCTTATCTTGTTTCACCATAGAACCTCAATGGCATGTGTGGCTGCAGAGCTGTAGATGGCAAGGATAGCAGTCAACAACGTGAAAAAATAGCTGTTGCGTTCACTCCTGGACAGTAATATCCAGAAATTCAGGTTACAGGTTATGAGCATCCATTTTAAAACCGGTTTTCGTTTTATGGCCTTAAAGGGACTCTTCGTTTCACCGAGACGACTATTAAAAGAGTAGAGGTATTAAATCAAACCAGACCAGCTTCCGGTTACTAAACGTCATATTTTTCCTTCCTCGCAAACATTAATGGGAGAATGATCCAGCATCAGCATTAGAAAGACTTAAAAATGCTAGCTTGATGGGCTGTCAGGAAGCTCTAGCTGACTTAGGTCATGAGGCCGAAAGAGTTAAACTTCTGCAGGAAATTCTGGTATTAGACTCTATAGCAGAGGAAAATGAGGGGATTCAGTGACAGAAACACGTTCAGATTAATAAGTTGAGGCTCCATGATTTTTCAATAATATACTCAGGACTGACACACGAAGTATGGTTAAAACAGTGAAACATGCATTGACAATGTGATGGTATGGGACGCCTTTTACAAAATCGGCTAAAGTGAACTTCATTTACTTTCGTGGTGCTACTAAAATTAATGGGCTAAAGTGAATAACTTAGTTTTATACTGTAGAAATTCTAAATTTAGGACTTTTGATCTATTTTGCAGTTCATTTAATTCACGAACTCGATGTTCAAGTTAGATCGAAAAGAATTTTAAGACTTCCAAACATGTGAAATGAATAAATGAACTTTGTCTTTGCTAAGAATAAAAACAAATTTGAAGCTGAATTCAAACGATAAATTCAAAGGAATATCGCTGCACCTGCCGGTTGTGCCCTCTGGCTTAACATAAAACCGAAATTTTTGGGCTCCAAACTCACCGCAGGTGTTCTTCGCTATCGCTGGAAATTTCGGATGTGCATAAGAAATCAGGCTCAGTGCCTTGGGTTCTTTTTGCTTACCTTGTGCAAATAGTGAGCCGCTGAGTGTTGGCCCAGCGGTGGACCATCAGCGGGTGTAAATGGAGCGGAAGAAGGGCTCACCATCGACAAATGCTGAATTTTTCTCCCTTGACGTGGGATCGACAGATGGAGCCGAGCCAGGCTTGGTTGGTTTGTTATTGACTGGAGCTGCTCTGTATCGAAAGTTCTTATGGAGAGTTATCTGCCAAAAACATGCAAATTATTTCGGGGAACGATATATGAAAACTTTTTCTTCACATTAGAATCTGGTCCCAACATTCGTGTTGAGGTGAAATTTAAGATACTCAGAGAGCCGTGCAATATTTATAGCAATAGTTGGAGGTTGAAATAGTTGAAGGTTAAAACTAAAATATCAAGAGTATTAACAAATTACAGTAAAAAATTAGGCTTGAAGAAAAATTAACGTAGCGAACGGCTGAAGTTTAAGTTGCAGATTGGAGTAACAAATATAAAGTTCAAGCAGACTTGGGATCTTCGTGTAAAACAGAGCCAGGCTTGGTTAGTTAGTTACAGACTAGTCAATAACTGTAGATCAATCTGTTTATAGTGCAGTCAATAACTGGTCCATTCAATGACTATCCTACAACAATCCCACACTTTTAAAACTAAATCTTCCCAAATTTATATGAGAGAATTTTTAGGCTTTCTATGGAAAGCATTTTTATTCATTTTGCGTTTTCGTAGAAGTATTGCACGTGTGGCTAACATTTTGATTTGTTTGGAAACAATTTAAATACAGTATTTCACGGTGGACGAGTATTTAGCCCTGATATTTTGTATGGTATTATTGAAATATTAATATAACATTACAGGGAAGTTCGAGGACATCTACATAATGAAACATTCAATCAAAGTTCTACAAATGTTTTGTGTCAGGTACGACCAACATTGGCATGAAAATCTGACCTATACTAAAAAATTGATTGAGCAGGAACGAATATTAAGTTATTTCTACCATTCTAACAGTTTTCAAGGTTTTCCTACACTGATCATCAGATCGTCAACAAACGTTTGGATATAGATGTGCAAAATATACGGAAAACCCTCAGAATGTTTCGTCATTTCCAGAGGAAAGTTTGAGTGCAGCTCCCAAAAAGAGTGAACTTATGAAGTATTGCGCTACAAAGAAGGTCTCTAAATATAGTAACAGAACATTAGAAAGTACATCGCCAAAACGCGTCGCAACAATTTCTAAATATGACCATTCTTTACCTTTTATAGAGTTTTATAACCTGGAAAAATTTGTAATTTCAGAGAAATGGAGACATTAAATAAGAAACTCGTGACTGCAAACTATTTCATTGTTTTTGGCCAAACACATGTATATATATAAATAAACATAAAATATAATTATATATATATTTATAAACAAAACATACATAAATTTGTGTTGCATATATTTTCAAAAGAGAGCATAAAGTAATCAACATCAGCGGCACAGTTGTCTGAAACAAAGTGATTTCACGAGCAATTTGTGTGACAAACAAAGTTATTGTCTATGAGGTCATTCAAATGGGGCAGACTGTCTTCTCAAACAAAGAATTCCTAACGATATCGAATTTCCCGTGTTTTTTAGGGATTCCAGGCCTTTATCCGAGAATTTCTAAACAATGATTTTGAAAAAGGCTGTCTAGCTTACACGATTCTGCTGCGTAGCATGCCAGAAATTGAAAACAGAACTTTCAACATGAAGTGGAAAACACAGCCTCACTTCAGTTCAAAATGTCACATGAGAAGAGCCCTGCCTCGAGAAATTCTGGAATACATTCCTTGTGAATACGTCGCCTGATGAACCTGTCATACATTTCTAGTCTGAAATATTCACTATCTTTTCGAATGGTGAATCCCAAACTTTTTTAAGAATCTTCAGTTTCGAACATCGCCAGCACGTCTCTCCTCGACGTGAAAATTACGTGAGCGGTGGCTAGAATGCAGCCTTTAGTTCCTTCAAACTCCCTGAAAGAAGATTTATAGAAGATAAAAATGCATGCGTTGCGCAAATAGCGCTATTTCATGAATATTTTTCAGTTATCTTCGGACGTGACCTCAGAACGACAGTCACACCAGCAGGATGTGTGTGTGTGTGTGTGTGTGTACTGAATGTGTGTGTATCTGTCTGTGTGTGTGTAAAAAGGCACGGCTCAGCTTAACTGATGTTGCTCGAGTCATGCAGTCGTAAATGACGTTCTATTTGCCTCAGACTCATTCATTTAAATTCTTTCTCGAGTCCCGAGCAAATAGGCCAGTTGACATTGGCCATTTTCATTCCAAGTGAAACTCCATACTTTATTTCAATGATTGTCTGCTCTGAGAAGGCTGACGAAGTTTTGCTGTGAAAATATTCCGTGAGTTTTGTCAAATATTCTAAGATTCATAATTCGAAAGAAATAGGGGAATTTATGAACAAATATGAATGGGAATTTATGAATGGGAATTAATGTATAATTTAAAAATTTTAAATACATGTATAATTTATGAATAAATATTTAGGTAAAACAAGTTTATTATTTTCCTGTACAATTTTTGTTAGGAAGCCATCAATCGAGTTTAAGCCCCTTTCCCATTTTATTGTGAAATATTTTGAGATTCAAACAAAGCTATGATCAATGCACAAATTTCCTAACTGGTAGAGAATGTTCAAAGACCCGCTGTAGCAAAATTTAAAGACTTCTTGAATAGGTATAGAGCATATAAAATTAATTCTAGACCAATACATGCGCTAAAAACAAATCCCTTTTCGTTTTAGCGTCACGCAAAAGATCTCAAATTCTTAAAACAATGAAGCTGTTAAGACTTCCTCGTCTTTAGTTCGTTGGAGGATTTACGCCTCAGTAAGGATAATAAATTGCAAAACGGAAATTAAATATTAACGCAACTCAGAATTACAATGCAATTGTAGTCCATGTACAAAAGAATACGGACAAATTTAGATTCCTGAGATCTATGAAACAGACGCAAGACAAATTTAAAGTTAACAAGAACAAATGACACTGAACAGGATCGTTTGGGTAAGGAGTAAAGGTAAGGAGGAGTCGTGCGAGGAGTAAGAGGACCTAGAGCAAAAGATATAAATTTATAAACAACGGTAAGCTTACTTCGAACACTGATCAGTGTATCGACACACTCAAAGTTGTGGCGCCAAAATAATTCAATTATCACACAAAGAAGCGAGTAAGTAACAGCAGCATGGACGTCACAAGCACAAAGGAACAAACGGAGTGATCGTCAAATGCCGCTCCGCCACGAACTAAATGATTTGCCTTTAGATGCTCAAGGTATTTTGATGCAACATTATTCTCGCTAACAAATTCTAACAGAAGCATTACGTAGAGCTCGGTCTTTTTTAACGTGAGGAGATGCATCCTTGAGGTTGCAGGATACGGTCGTTCCCGAGTGTCACCCAAATCCGACCCCGCCGTACATCTCCTGACGGACCGTAGCATTCGGCGCTCACTTCACGCTGAAGCCTTTGTCGCTGTCGCCTCCTAAGCTTCGCGCGAGTCAAGCCGAACTCGCCGAGTCTGAGCCAGAAGTTCGGTAGGCCATGCGTATGTATGAAGGAGGTTTAACGCCAATCGAGCCTTATACATGACATCTAATGCATTGGTCTTTCAATAGCCTAATAACTAACTCCAACACGCAAAGATGGTTACCCCCGGTCATGCCGGTACCCATTTTGGGCTCCTGGGTGAAGTGGAGAATTATGGATAAGTACTCCCTTTTCCTAACAGGGACAATCACCTGGCTAGCGTTACCGAGATTCGAATGGGCAATCCTTCCTGTAAAAGGCGCGCTATCTTAACCATTGGACCACGGTGACCTGGTACTTGACGAAGCTTTCAAAACTAGGTTTTATTTAACACTTTGACCGCAATTGCTATAACTGAATTTCAATATTCAACTCAAACTTAACGTAAATAGTAATAAAAAATTGAAAATAGCAGTCATTAACTGGATTGTGCCCTCTTTTTGCATTAACTATTTACGAAAATTGAGTTTGTGAATGCTGGTCGGTCAGCAACCGGTGGAACAAGTTGCGGTCGAAGTGTTAGTGTTAGTTCAGAGAGAAATGGCTGTCTCACACACTATAGAAAGATTGCAACAAACGCAAACACTTTACCCATGGTCACTGGCTCTCGTAAATTCATGTTTTGTTGGACGCGAAGAAGACAGTTCCGAAGTCCTAGCATTGTCTCCACACTGGTATAAGAGCAGCGGAGAGGTCGCTCACGAGTGCATTTTTATTCGTGAATTGAACTTGTTACTTGCTGCTGATGTATAATATTTAACAAACATTTTCAGTTAGACAAGTATTTATATCTTCAAAATAACGGAACTGTTGTAGTGAATTACATTCAAATAATTTTGTTACACCTGTGGAAAAATACCTTTGAAATTTAATCTTACTGTGCTGCCCAAGATCAGGAGTCAATTTAGATTAGATTAGATTATATAAGTTAGTTTATGCCTTCCTAACTGCAACAAAGACGTTCCGAAGAGAGGCTGACGGAAGGCACCATTTACGAGTAGTATGGATTTAAGGGAACACTGAATCTATGCACAAGGTGTGTTACCACGCAAGACCCTTTGCGCTTAGAAACTGAATGTTGAGAGAGAAGTTCATGAAACATGATAAAAGTCGATAATGAAAATTAAAGGGGCTGAAAAACAGGAGAGCAGTGAACCGAAAAAAGATGGTCCGTAACAAAACAATACCAATTCTAGTTCAGCGAAAGGAAGAGCTACAGAATCCCAGACCTCACATTTTTCCCCTAGGAGTGCAACATCCAATAGATACAATAGTTGTATGCCTCTGTGAGGACTCGAGGCGTCGATTAAAATGGAATGTCGGATGGAGTTAAATGGAATTTGACCCCTGGATGATCATGTCTTTGATGTGGAGAGGTCTAAATTGAAGCGAGGAAATTACTAAAAAGAGTAGTCAAGTTCAGAAGCTGGAGAGTGCCTCAAAGGCTGTGAGCAAAACGGAAATTTAATAATTCTGTCTGCTGATGTAATGGAAATTTTTTCGAGTTAGCAAATCAATAGTGTTTCCCCATATCATGCAGGCTTTACAAAAATAACCCTATGGTTGGAAAAATGCACTGAAAATTATCGAATGTGATCATTTTACATGAAAATTTAAAAGTCTTTACTGCTAGTTATTAAGCACTACGCTAAAATATAAACTTCATGACTGCAATTTGGCAATGCACTCAAAACATAAATGTCAAAGTCGTAACTAGAAACGAACTCGCCACGATGTAAAGCTCACAAATACATATTCTTCAACTGGAAGAGTAATTTTTACAAGCCATGTCATCTTTCATTTCAAGCGCAATATATGATTATCAAAAGAAAATCCATCACAAATTTGAACTGCAGATGTTACTGAAGCCACTTCGTTCAACAGCTTAAACTCGCGGCAAGTACTCACTAAAATTCTTTACAAACTCAAAGCTCAAGAAAGCCTTCCTCAGAGAGCCCGCTGGACCTTCGTGGAATTTTGAAATGAGTTCGAAGCTTCCCTGTGTTTTCGAGCTCCCCGGACGTCGCACGGCTCAGGAATAAAGCTTTCAGGAAAATGGCTTTGGATCACTTCCTGTACGTAAACTAGATACCGTTCACATGTCGAGGAATTAAATGAGGGCAAACTGTGCGTAACTTTCGGAGCGACTCGATGCTACAATATCCCTTAATTTCCTTGCAGTTCGCAGAGATCTTAAATTGCACTTTTGTAGAACAGAAGTGAAGCTTTTTCAAGTAAGGGACGTGCTGGGCTTTCCGTAAATGAGCCTTCTCCTAAATTTTTGGTTAATTTATTTTTGGTGATTCATAATTTTCCTCTAGGGAATAATATTGCCGAGGCCGAATTTACGAATTTCAAGATAATCAAAAAGTTTTCTTGTTACCATTTTCTCCACGAGACAACATAGAAGTTTGAGGTATTGGGGTGCAGGTGGAATAGTTGACTATTTCCAAAGGCGTCCGTCAGGATACATGTCTCCTTGGGAACTATGACAATATTAAAGAGGTCGTTTATTCGGTGGCAGTTGATAGTTTGTAGAAGCGAAACTGGGCAAATTTCAATCAATCGATTTTCTTCATGTGCCATATCACGGGAAAAGCTCGAAGAATTCGTTGAAAAACTTGTTATGACGAAGACAAGTTTAAATAAGAGTTATCTCAACAGAAATTTCTCCTGAATGTGTGTTCTAAGTACCTCTGCACATGCCTTCTTCAGAAAATTAATTTCAGGATACTTCACTATTTTTGAAAAGTTTAATTGTTTTCATTTCGCTCCGAAATCTCTGATGTAAAATCATTTCACATTTTTCAACACTGCACTCGACAGCGCCAACGTAGATAGTGCGGCGCCAAAGTTGCAAGCCTGCCTGACATGCACCGGATCACAAAGAGGTCTAATGCTTCAGCCCGTGCTACTTTTGCATTTTTAAACTGCATCCGACGTGTATTTTCCCAGTTTGTCTCTTCCTGTCGGCACGCGAGCATCGGAAGGGACAAATTTGTGCCCCGACGGCGACTGATCGCTGAGGGCACAAAGTCAGCGGGTCATTTTTCCAAGAGCAACTCTATTTATTTCGTTATGAAGATTTACTGGCGTAACGCCAGGATTCTCTGCAGCAATTTCTCATGACGACTTCTAAGCTGACCACTCGACGTCGGCACTTTACTGCAGTCATGCTATGGAAAACTGCTGGTCACTCGTGTAATACATGCAGTTGATTTAACTCTATGATATAAGAAAAGGTCTTTTACTCCGCAGCTGCGCTGGTGCGTATTGCATCTTGGTAAATTTTATATTCTATGCACAACCTAAAAACACACAGTATCATTATAACCTAGTTATATTTGAGACATTATTCAGAAGATGAGCAACTTTGAGGAAACTTTTACCCTCGGTCGTCTAGGACGAACGTTCAGCTCTCACAACTCTAAGCAGAGATTGTACCGATGTTCCCATACACTTGTCATGGTTTCAGAACATCAATCTGCAAAGATCAATTCTACGAAAGGAGAACAAAAGCTTGTACAAATAATAGAGTTAACGACGTCAACTGACGTTGGTACCCTCGCCGGGGACACGCCGCCAGCTCGGGACTCTTCCCACGGTGAGAGGGTAAAGACACACACTCTGGATCAGAAAGGATGTTTCATTCCAATCAAGCCTGATACCTATCATCTTGTAAATTGTTTTTTCAAATGTCGTATGACTAACACCAGGACGTAATGACGGTTACCCCCGGTCAAGTCGGTACCCATTTCAAACACCTGGGTAGAGTGGGGAATTGTGGCTGAGTTCTCCCTTTTCCCAACGGGGAGAATCATCGGGCGGCACTGCCGGAATTCGAACTGCCGACAATTTCCCGTGAAGGTCGCGTTCTCAACCACTCGACCAAGGTGACTACACACTCTGGACACGAAAGATCTTGGTTCAAGTTCAGTTTTGCATTCACGACATTTTTATTCAGAAAGCAGTTTCTCTAGTGATTTTAGGTAACGGAGATGACAGGAAGTTTACCGGTGAAACCCATATATTCTTAAAGCTTGTCCTTCCCTACCTTTGTGCAGATCAAGTGGTTGAAATCAATGAGCATCGTGATTTTAATAACGGAGCGATCTATAAAAACTACTTGTCTACTTATTCTGGGTGGGCCAATGTTTCTGAACCAGGGTTCAAATTTTTATTGTTCAATAATCGTATCACTTGTGGGTACTTGTAAAGTCTTCAGGCGGATTTATAAGTATGTACAGAGTGGTTGCTAAAAATGGATGTCTACCTTTTGAAATTGCCATAACCATTTTCCCAGACAGGTTAAGAAAATAAAACTGAAATCATTAGAAAGAAGAAGAGTAAATTTTTCATTTATGTCTTACTTTGTTGGACCTACGATTCAAAATGCCCGCTACGAGCTGCGATACATTTCTGGATGCGGCCAGCGAAATTTCTGATGACGCTCTCAAGAACCTCGCTGCTGATTGTGCTTACCACTTCCAGACCTTCTCTCTTGAGGTCTTCTCGAGTCGCTGGATTTGAACGGAATACTTGGTTTTTCATATGATCCCAAAGGAAGTAATCTAACGGCGAAAGGTGTGGTGATCGTGCCATCCAGGGAAACGAACTCTTGTGCGAAATTAACCTGTTCGGAAATTGCTGATTTGGCCCCTCCATGCTCGAACCCGATGTGTGCGGTGGAGCTCCATAAGAAATGTAAGAAAGCATTGAATTCTGTCTTTTCTGAAACTTTATGCTATAATCTCCCATTGCATTTATTGAAAAAGTTATTGAAATTTTAAAAGGTATACGTATTTAGCAAGGTATATTCTTACCACGATATTTATGAAGACAATAAGATTAGAATTTCGTGGTTACTGGCATGGGCCTTCAGAGTGATTCCTAAGTACTTGTTCTTACTAGAAATATTAATGAAAACAAGAAGGAAAGAGTTTTAAATGACATTCTCCAAAATCACTAATAAAATAAAAATATCATACTGATTTAGTAGTTATTGATGCGACTTCAGCGAAGGAGAGAAAACGACCTTTCATAACCTTCATTAAAATTATGAAATTGCTAGGGTAGAATCCCTTAAAATGAGAGTACTTTACTCAAATGTGTACCTTTATCGGATCTATCAAAGTTTTCATCACCTCTTGTATTTTCTAAACATTTCTTTTTCACAAATGAATACTCAAAAATTTAGTTGTTTTAAGGAAATCCGTGTTTCGAACATCATGTTTATACCAGTTAGGGCAGTGAAACCTGTATCACAGATACTCTCAGCAAGTCTTCCCGTTCAAGCGAGTTAAAATTTTGGTGATAACATGCAAGAAAAATTGGTAATAAAAACACGACTACTATCATCATTATAAATTCCTCCAGTTTTTAGGGCTTAAGAGGGTACTCTCACAAACATTCTCAGCCTCACATCCTGCAACGAAGGCCAGCAAGACTTTTAAAAATTAGACCGCGCCGGAAAACAGCAGAATAATTTTTGGTTTTGATCGCTCCTTCGCTTGACATCGTCCGGACGAGTGCGGCTGAAGAGGTACAAACAATTCCAGTTTTGTAGAGACTGCCAGCGAAAAATGACTTCAAAACAAGTTCACCCAAGGAAGTTTAACAATATTCTGTTGATCATGTTACGTTGAGAATTTTATACTTGATTTTGCGTCAGAGCAAGAATGGGATCCTACTTAGTTTGCGCGTGTTTCTATATGTGAAGTTTAGGAGTGACTGGGTTCGTCTTAAAGCTAAATTTCCCAAGTGTAATTGGATTGCTGGTATATGATTTTTTTTCACTGTTGTATGGTAGGTTGTGTTATAATTGTCAATATTATCATAATCAAAATTGAATTAGTGTACGCGTTACGAACAATCGGTGCAGTTTGTCACCGCTGTAACGCCATGCACCTCATGCATCACTGCTCAGAGTATGTAAGATGTACCTTTTCTGTTCAAATTCCAACTTATTTTCGTTGACTTTTTGAATTTACGGCAACTCTACAGAATCGAATAGAACAGGGCAATATGAGCGAACCGAGTACCCTGTTCCGGTTGATTGTCCCAAGTCTTACGTGTGGCGCATGGACATCCTAGTAGATGTTGAGGAAAAATGATAGTCACATTCACAGCCCTCAATTTTTGACAGGCAGTCACACAATTTTTAAAACAAGAAAGTGGTCATCGCACAAATGAGTAATTTGACAATTTAATTCACATTGCCTGTAATGCAGGAGCCGTTGGGAGTTTTTTAACTTTTAGTGTGTGCGTTGACGCAGTAAGCTTTCGCCTAAATAATATCACAAATATTACGTTCAAAGTGAACGTTGTTAAAATCAAAATTTAGCGCATCCAGATACGAGGTTAACCCCAACTTATCCCGACTTATTTTCTTAGGTTCGTTTTTGTACCAAAAACCATGGAATTTTTGCATCACAATCTCTGACGCCTCACAATAGCTTGTGTTATGGGCTTTTGGTCCTCCTACTTTAATGCCGTTAAATTTATCGCCATCATTTGTCTTTCTGTCGTGCCGCGGCTGCGGAGGATTTTTAATTTGTAGCCTTGAAATGAAAATATTTAATAAAGGCCTCCCGTTCTTCCTCATTTGCATTCGTTTCTCGCAGGAATTCAATGACTGTGTTTTTGAATCGTGAGTAATGTACTGTATTTGAAAAAGTTATTACGAAAATTAGAATGAGTAACGTTGCATAATCAGTCCTCTGTTTTCAATCACACATTCCAGGTGGAATAAGTTGAAATCCTTTGTCCAAATTGAAGTCATTTGAATTCATTCAAGGCTTATTACTACATGTATTAGGATTCAGTAAAATATGATTAATAGATGCGAACAACAGTAACGTTAGTTAATAATAATTTGATAATTAAAAAATCCCCTCCCTCCCCCTCCCAAGATACGTCAGGGTGTTTTTCAAATACGAGACCCGAAAAAATCTTTAAGAATTTTTGATACAATGAACAGATTTTTGAAAACAGAATGACAGTATGATCCTGAAATTTATATCTTTCATTTGGACTAATTTTTGAAGATGACATTTTTCATGTGACGTCCACTCGACTGCAAGTCCTCTGATACTCATTTTGACTGTTGTATCATAAATACGTGGTTTCAAAATAAAAGAGACATATCTAAGAATTCTTCTGCGGCTTTGTTTTCAAAAATCCGTTCATTGTATCAAAAGTTTAAGATTTTTTTCGGGTCCCATATTTAAAAAACATCCTTTACACAAACTCGTTCATTAACAGTGTCGTTAAAAATTTTTAATTTTAGTGCAAATTACTTGTATTAAGGTAAATTTACCTCATGACTCACCAGATGTTTTAAAATATCATTTAATTACTAAATGATATTTCGAGTGATCTACCGCATTCAAATCTCCCATAAGCCTAAAGCTCTACAAGGCGTCCTCGTCTCACACTCCAGCTGTGCGTGAAGAGATCGACAGCAGCGTCTCGCTGCCCTGACACAACGCTCTGGTTGTGACAAGTGATGACCGCTACGCAAAGAGTCATCAAAGTTGAAATGTGAGAGAGGTGTAAGATAGAAATTTAATCCATTACAGAGTGGATTTAATCTATTTTACGGAAATTGTGCAGAGGATTCATCTCTCAATTGTTTAATCATGACATGAGGAATTTCTGTAACTTAATTTACGTATTTGATCTCAGCTATCCATACCATATTTGTTCCCCACCGTTGACGCCAGATTGCTCGCGCCTTTACGCAGAGACGATGCACTGACCTGCTAGAGTGAAGACAGAGCGTGAAGTCTAAGCGGAAACTTGAGAAGTGAGAGAGGTGTAAGAAAGAAATGTAATCCATTCTAGAATTGTCCATCATCCTGTACGAACCTCAAAAAAATTGGAGAAAATTATCCCCAGAGATTCTGTTTTTCAGTCTGTGTCTTTCAGCTTTAAGAAACAATTTTCGCTACGGGCGCATGTAAGAGATAAAACTTTTCAAGCCTTCGTGAGCTCATTTCGACAGCAAAAGTGAAACAAATCGATTCATCGTCCGACAAAAACAGTATGAAAAACCTTTCAAAGGCGAATTTGAGGCTGAGATTGTTGAAATTGTTTAGAGGAGCCCGTAGCTTCAAGGAGGAATGGGTATTCGTTTGATATGTTATCATTAAAATCAGGCCGCAAATTTTCACAACTGCCAATTTATGTATGTGAACAACTGAACTCTACAACGAAAAGTAGTACGTCTGACAAACGTATCTTCTTTTACGCTTCGAAAAGATCCGGAATGATGACTCGTAAGAGGAAATTTCTCGGCTAATGTAAAAGTATCTCTATGATCTACCCTACAATCTTCCAGAAGATATCCCAAATCATGAATATTTTATACGACAGACGCCAGCATTCCAGCTCCTGTTCATCGCAGGAACGCCGATGATGCTCACTCTAGAAGCCAATAAAACAGCGACCCTCACCCTCATTCTACAGACTTTTCCTTCTATTCGTACGTGCACTCGACAGCGATGCGTCTTGTACAAGGATTGCCCCGCCATAGAAATGTCACGATTCGAAGAACAGACATCCATTTCTTCGTACTTATAATTCTTAAGGATTTCATCATTTGATAGAAACTGCGTATGGGATTTACCCTCTCAATTGCTTATTCATTACATTAGGAATTTTTATAACTTAATTCACGCATTTGATCTCAGCCATCCATAACATATTTGTTCCTCAACGTAGACGCCAGATCTTTACACAGAGACGAAGCACGGACATGCTAGCGCGGAGACGGGGTGTAAAGTCTACGCGGGATCAGCACCAGTAGGTGGAAATCACCGCACTTTGTGTGGTGAACTTATGGCAAAAACGAGGGAAGATATGAATACAAATTTGTGGTTTGCCTTTTACAAATTCGAATTATACAGTACATAGAAATTTGAAAATACACGTCTTTTATGAGATCATTATTTTATTTAGGAAAGTCAATCAATACAATTTTTTTGAATGTTTCGATCTCCAGGGTCATGATTAACTTGAAAACGAGTAGAAAAACTAATCAAATGTCAAATTTGAATCAAATACATCAATCAAAACATCAACGAGCGTCTCTGGCTTGGATATCACGTCTATAATTTCTTATTTCAACAACGCTAAAAATTGCAACAATGGACTGGAAAATCACTCTGCTTCCAATTGAAATTAATTAAAGTTTGTCATAGTTAATCGCCCTATTTCCGTGCTCACATCACCAAATATATTTTGCAACTCTAAAGATGTGATTTTCCGTTAATTTAAGACACAAACTCCGAATAACTCTAAGAAATTGTACTCACGTATATTATGTCCTATTTCACATTCCACATTATTACAAAACTCGAAATTGCAAATTAATCTATATTCATTGTTAAAACTTCTGAAATTCTAACATTGGCTGGCCAATTCACTACCTTTCACGTAAACGAGTTTTGGCTATCGCGATGTGAAATAAGAGGACCGAACTCTCCTGTAGTGTACATAAGCATGAAAGAAAAACACATTCAGACAACAAGGCACTCCCTAATTGCCTCTTACATTCGCAAATATTTTTAATTTTCTAGTGCCTAGTTTA